>VCAZ01000197.1:200000-205000 GCA_005784505.1 Bagarius yarrelli | reverse complement strand
GCCCTGTGGAACACCATACTTTATAAGGGAGCAGCATGCAGAATAATTACCATTTAAATCTACAAACTGGTAGCGATCGGTTAAATAGGACCTGAGCCACGCAAGAGCTGTTCCTTTAATTCCTACTAATTTTTCTAATCTGTGAAGAAGAATATCGTGATCTATGGTGTCGAAAGCCGCACTAAGGTCAAGTAATATAAGCAAATAAGCAACGAGACACACAGCCTTGGTCGGATGCCAGTAAGAGGTCATTAGCTACTTTGACCAGTGCTGTCTCTGTGCTGTGGTGAGGCCTGAATCCTGATTGATAAAGTTCGTGTATGTTATTTCTTTGTAAATATGAGCATAGTTGTTGCCCTACTACCTTCCTTCTCTAGGATTTTAGAGATAAACGGAAGGTTAGATATCGGCCTGTATTTGGACAGCTCATTTTGGTCAAGGTCAGGTTGCTTAATTAAAGGTTTAATCACTGCTAATTTAAAAGATTTCAGAACATACCCACTGCTGAGAGAAGAGTTAACTATTTTCAACAGGGGTTCTGATTCTGCCAGTACAATTTGCTTAAGAAAGTGTGTTGATATAGGATCTAAACACACAAGTTGACGGTTTTTTTTGTGGAAGAGATGAGTGCGATTAGGTTTTTCTCTTCGAGAGGAGTGAAATTTTCTAAGTTCTGATCTGATGCGGTTAATTGTTTATCAGAATCATTCGAAAGGTCTGGTTTTAAATGTAAATGACTGTGCTGGGAGGTGCGGTAGGTGTGTGCATGGCGCTCCGGGTGACCCGGGTTTTGTGAGTTGTTCATTGGGCTTCTCTTTTTTTCTTGCTTTCCTTTGGTTTTAATTAGTTAATAAATATCTGCATTTTACTCTTACTTTTGTTACTTTGTGTTAATTGCTTAAATGAACAACAAAAGATGGAAAAGACAAACTCAATCACACAAAGAAACTTTAACATAAATACTTTAAATGATGAATAAAATGTAACGACTGCTGCTGAACTGTGATGTGACTTGCTCAACCTGCTGCATTATGCAGCTGCAATCGTGTTTGTTTTTTTGTGTTTTTCTTTTGAACTAAATACATTTTGAATCTTGCTTTAACTCGATATTTAAAAAACCCTGAATACTTTAAGAATAAGTAAATTTATGGTGGGGAGCAGTGACCCATCCGGTGTTGCGGTTCAACACTATGCTATCACAGCAAGCCTACTCAGTAGTCTTGAGCAATAAAATCCTGCAGGGGTTTACTGACCCTAGCAAGGGTGTGCTGTTTTAGCTCACACGGCCTTGTTGCAGTGGTAGTCATGCTATAGGTCTTCTGAAAGAAAGCAGAATAACTTTTATACACATGATGCATGTTTGGTGTTGGAATATATTTGGGATCAGGTTTGTTTCATGTGATTGCTTACTTAAATATAATTTGTTTTGTGACCCCTTTGCTGCCCTCAAGTTTCACTGCCTCACCAAGGTGTAGGTGAATCATGAGGCTTAAGTAAATGCTAAATGTGTGGGTTTTGTTTTTTTGTTTTTTTTCCTTTAGCATGTAATATATCACTTAGGTTTTTCATTGCTGTCTTACCTGCACTGTTTTTAGTTTCTTAAAATAGTGATGTTGAAATTCGCACATGCATGAGTGCAATTTTGAAAACTGTCGATGGCATGGAAACATCAATCAGCTTTGAGCTGCGTTCAGAATTCCTGACATGCCATACACTTAATGTTTTATCACCTGTTTGTACCTCATGCAACAAGCCCCACCTCTAATGCTCATGTGCATGTACACACACTTAAGTTAACTGTTCTTAATGTCTGCTTTCTAAAACCTTATTAGTTTAGTCATGTGCTTGGATTTAAGCTTTTAACACAAAGCATGTTTTATAATTTGTAGTGATTAGTCATGTATGTATGGTACACCCGAGCCTGTCTCTAGCACAAGAGCTTTTAAATGAATGCATTTTGACCCAGAAGCATCACTTTTGAAATCAAAAGCCAAATGGATTTGGTGATGTCCCTTTGCTTTATTTAATTTTTGCTGATCAAGGAACATGACTGTAGCTGAAAAATATTGTTTTGCTTCAGGTCACATTACACCAACTATAATTTCCTGTAATGGCTGTAGTGTTTTATTTCTAAAGCTCTATTTACTGGAGTCACGTACGTGTTCTTCCATTAGTTGTCACAGGATTACCTTAATTTGGCTTGGTGCACTGCTTATCAAAATTAGAACAATAGCAATGTATTTACTTGACATTTTTTGTTGGACAAGAAAGAGCGGTATTGTGTTTACTTGTGAGCAGCATGCATATATATATATATATATCTATATATATATATATATATATATATATATATATATATATATATATATATATATATATATATATATATATATATATATATTTTTTTTTTTTTTTTATTTTTTATGTAAATGTTTTGTTTTTCCGATTGTTAAAATTTAAAACCTCGATCTTGGTAGTATTAGTTGGAGAAATTTGCTCCTATTTAATTTTCTATTTAACAAAATGTACACTTGTCTTCGGTTACTGATATGCTGTGTGTTTTATAGCTATGCTAAAAAGGATGCTGACTTGGCTGGATGTCAGGCCCGTCTGAAGGATGTAGAGGCATTATTAAATACTAAAGAGGCCAGTCTGGCCACAGCCTACTCTGAAAAGAAGGGCCTGGAAGCAATGTTAACAGATCTACAAGCCCAGATCCAGGAGGTACACCTTTCCTGTGCTACCATGTTTTTTTCCCCCTTTCTCCACTATCTTGAGTAAATCTAATCCATTCTTTAATCTCCCATCTAATGACCTCTACCCTTCTCTTATGTTTAGCTTGAGGCCAGTCTGGTGTCAGCTAAGAAACAGCTAGGAGATGAGACTCTGCTGAGAGTAGATGTGGAAAACCGCTGCCAGAGCCTAATTGAGGAGCTTGAGTTTCGCAAGAACATGTTTGAGGAGGTAAACAACACAAACCACACGCATGCGTTTAGATTTGCTTTTTTAAAAAAAACCTTTTCTTCTCCACTGTTTGCCTATTAGCATAATTTTTATTACTTAATATTCTGAAAGTAATGCAAATTTTGTACGTTTTTATTTTAATTCAAAACCTTGCTTTTGCCAAATCTAAGCCAAAAAACAAGGAAGGTCAGATTTGAAATTGTAATTGTTTTATCTGAATCTGACCTACTGATGGTTTTATACTTTTTCAAATTTTACTTTAATCTTTCTTTAGCAATAAGAATTGAGTCACAGCAACCGATTTGTATATTTGTCCTGTAAATGTGCTATGCAGCGGACAGAGCATCAATTAAATGCGTTAAAAGGTGTAAACGCATTGAAACGACCCACAAAGCTGAGTGTTAAAAGCTGCCTATTAAAGCTGGGTGAATGACAGAACTTGTTGTGTGTGTGTGTGTGTGTGTATATATAGAATAAAAAATGTCAGGTAATGGTTTTTCTTCCCTGGGTCAGACACATTCTTTTGATTGGGTAGAATCATTTTATAAAATAAGGTAGTTTCCTTTGTGTTTCTGCTTGGAAAGTTGGGGCAATTTTGTTGAGTTGTGGACAAATTCAAGTGTAAATTATTGCACTGCAGGTTGCTTATTTCAATGTGTATGCATGTTTTTGAAAATTAATGTAAGGCCCAGATGATTGTGTACTACCTTAAATAAGGAAGCTGCACCACAAATATTATAGATAGTCGGGTATAAATAATATATTTTATGGGTGGTGCATTTAGTACCTGGACCCTCAGTGGGGACTTACCCGATACCCCTGTTTATACCACCATTGTCACGTTGAAACCATATTTTATGTATGCATTAATATTTATTATATAATTGTTTATTTTATAAGTATAAAAGGTGATGGGTTTAAAGAAACGGTCTTTAATTAATAACAACCCCATTTAGCAATCTGCCACTACTAATATAGTTTAAGGTACATGGGCCAGCACTACTGATTCTGAAGGCTTTGACGGATTACATTAACATGGCAGCACATAGAAAGTAAAATTTGTTTGGAAAAATAAGTGTACATGCACTGGAAGCAGTGCCACCAAGACAAACGCTACGAAATGAAGAGAATAAACTTTTGGGAATCAGTTAATACAATTTTATAAACCAAATATTTCAATTTAGGTTGTAAATGTAGGTCAGCTACTGATGGTGTTTAGGCCAGCAGAAAAGCCTTGTTGGGCTGACTGCATGCCACTGATGCATGCACTGTTTTTTAAAAAAAAAAAAAAAAAAATACTTGTGCACAGACTTTATTTTGCTCATCTCATCTCACTTGCAGGAAATTAAAGACACCCGGCACAGACATGAGACCCGTCTTGTGGAAGTGGACTCTGGTCGTCAGATGGAGTACGAGTTCAAGCTAGCTCAGGCCCTGGCAGATATGAGGCAGCAGCATGATGATCAAGTCAAACTTTACAAGGACGAGCTGGAACAGACCTATGCAGCCAAAGTGAGGCGCACTCCATTTCTTGGGCATTTCTAGCACAATTTCTCCTTTATTGTTTATACTATTATAATGAATTATACAAAAATTCGACAGCTTCCTTTTTTTTATTTATTTTTTTTTTTTTTATTATTATTATTATTATTATTATTTCTGGTCAACTCCTCACTTCTGCTACAAACAATCACAGTTCAACACACTATCCAAAAATTATTTAAATATAAGTACAAAAAAGTACATTTTATTTCTATATTTAAAATAGATAGTATGTATTTAATCATGTTTCATACACCTGTGTGTTTGCATCATGTATGTAATTTTTATATGTATATCATAATCTAGCCACATGGGTCACAAGCCAGTGACCTCGCCGGTTCCAACCCTTGATAAATAGAGTGGGACGTAAAACTGTCTAAATATGCAAATCATCCGTCGATTATTTTAAGCTGGATCGGTTGAGGTCTGGGTTAACAGCCACTGGTAGGTTGTGGGTTAGAAGAGAAAGAGAGGTTCTGGAGTAAATTAGTTAA
>VCAZ01000197.1:0-195000 GCA_005784505.1 Bagarius yarrelli | reverse complement strand
GCTGGCTGATAAAGAGCACGAGATCGCTGAGATCCGAGCTAAAATGCAGGAGCAGCTAGAGGAGTATGAGCAGCTTCTAGATGTCAAATTGGCCTTAGACATGGAAATCAATGCCTATAGAAAACTGCTTGAGGGAGAGGAGGAGAGGTAAACCTTGCATAAAAAATTTTTAAAGCAGAACATTTAAGCTGCAGAGTTGAATGCGCTTGGCTTTATTAAAAATCTGTTTCCTTTAACACTCTTCTTGTAGATTGAAGCTTTCTCCCAGCCCATCGTCCCGTGTGACTCTGTCTCGAGCTTCGTCCAGCCGCAGCGTTCGCACCACACGTGGGAAGAGAAAGCGTGTGGATGTGGAGGAGTCTGAGGCCAGCAGCAGTGTCAGTATCGCCCACTCAGCCTCTGCCACTGGCAATGTCTGCGTTGATGAGCTGGATGTGGATGGAAAGTTTATCCGGCTGCACAACGCCTCAGATCAGGTCAAGGACCAGAAGTACTTTGTACCTCATGCATAATTTTCTTGAATTTTGTGACGCTTATGTAAGGTTTTTTTGGGCTTTTGTAGGACCAGGCAATGGTAGGGTTTCAGCTGACCAGAATTATTGGGGACAACTCTGCGACGTACAAGTTCACTCCCAAATATGTCTTGAAGGCTGGACAGAAAGTTACTGTAAGTGTTTAGTTTGCCTTTTAATATTCATTAAATTTACCATTAGTAACCCTTTCTACTGTGGTGATGTGAATTTATCCTTAATTATAGTCTCTTATTTTGCAATGCTCTGTTGTAGGTCTGGGCATCTAATGCAGGTGTGAGCTCTAGCCCTCCAACTGACCTTATCTGGAAGAATCAGAGTTCCTGGGGAACTGGTGAAAACATCAAGGTGGTCCTGATCAACCCTGAAAGAGAGGTAGGAGTTTGCACTCCTAGGGACTGTGGCCCTGGTTTGGTTTGTAAAGTGTAATCCAACAATGGCCAGTCAACAACAATGATGATCAGTGTGTGGGTGCTGCTGTTTGCAGGAAGTTGCTGTAAGAACCACAGTGTTCAAAACAGCTGCAGTAGCAGAAGAGGAGGAGGATGAGGGAGTAGAGGCCATTGAGGAAGAATTATTTCTCCAGCAGGTAAAAGGCTATGACTAACATGATGACTAAGAAATTAAGATATAAATAGCACAAGAATATGACTGCAGATTAGATTTTTAGGGTTCTTCCGCAGGTAGCTGAAGATTAATTTTTTGTTAAAAATATTATGGTGGGGGGATTTTTAAGTAAAAATTCTATAAAATAGAAATCCTTTTTGGGACGTGTCTTTTTTTTTCAACATTGTAAAAGCTTTGATGGGTACTAAAGTACATACTTATGTTGTGGTTGAGTCTGTAGTTTAGCACTTTTAAAAAAAAATATATATATAATACAAAATCCTGAATCTTCTTGTCTTTTGCATAATTTAAATTCTTTACTCTTGTATGTGCTGATTATTTGCCATAATCAGGGGGAACCACAAAAAGACGAAACCAAGAGAGGCTGCTTGATCATGTGAGAATAGTAAGGCTACACACCATCTCTTCCACTACAACCAGGTTCAGCTGCCAACCCTACAACCACCTCAGAACTATTTTTCTATTGCTTGTGTAAGATAAGCTGAAAATGAAGTTTTTTTTTTTTGGTTTTTATAGATTGTAGACCATTTTGGTATCTTTTTCTATTTTAATTTTGTACTTGGTCATAGAAAAGTTTAATTATTTTCTTTATATAAACTCAAATGTAGTGAATAGTTGAGGACTGTAGTGTGACAGAGTACAGTGATAAGCAGGCAGCTTTTGTGAAATTACCCAGTCCTCCAGGTGCTGTGATTTTCTATTATTTGTAATTTTTCCAATATTAGCATTTTAAGGGGCTCTTTATAGAAATTATACTTTTATACTAGTTTTGTAGTTTTTAGTCACACACACATTGGTATAATGGAATACAGCTGAATTTGTACATTAGAGGGAAAATCATTAGAGGGACTCCTAGTTTAAATGATTAGGTCATGGCTGCTGGATCTGATTTAACTGTTGGTGTTTAAACTCCAGGGCTGTTTTATCTGCAAACGTACACAGGGTAACGGTCTAGTTACATTTTTGTTTTCTTCTCTTTTAAACATTGATATATGCAGTGCTGGTTTATTTCAAAGTGCCAGCCAATTTGAAACTTGCCGCTAGGAAAATTTCTAAAGCTACTGTACTCAGCAGTACTAAGCAGTCTGTGAATTGGCTACACAATATTTTACTTTGACAAGACGCTATGATAACACCACTAAACTCATGGATGCTCAATTATATCTAATTAGCGCTTAAGATAACTATTCTTAGGTGGACTTATTTTATGCCAATTTGTTTCTTAATAGATTTAGGCTTGTATTTTGATTTTCATCTTAACCTAGAGTAGATTTGTGGGTTGTCTTTTATGTCACTTGCATGCTATCGCTCTAATATTTTAAAAATTTGTAAGGCAAAATAAAATTTTGTTGTATTTTCTACTGGAGTTTTTCTTTCCAGAAATCTGAACATTCAAGATGCATTTCCTGATTTGTAACACACCTGCACTTAACATGTAGGAAGCCCTATGTTCTACCATCAAGTAGTGGGTTTTCTGTTCACAAATGATTATTGTGAAAAATCTCAAGCACAAGCATCTAAATGTATACAGGAGTTGTACAGAATTATTTTAATTCACACCCTAAAAAAATTATTTGTAAGTTGTAGTTGGTTATGCAAAGTTACTCGAAAGACAATACTTTACCATAATCCTGCTCTAGAACTATGTGCATCTGTTGCATCCTATGTAGTATGCTTAAATATTTGAAAACAGGATTCTGTTTTAAGCATTTCAGCACAAGGTCCTTGGGTATTTTGTGTATAACATGGTCTGCTGACTCTTTAAATGTTCAAACACCATAAATTAAGATGCACTTTCCTTTTAAACCTGATGCAGGGTTTGTGCTGATGCCTGATTTTATTTTAATTGTGAAATACTTGCAGGCAAAACAGTCTAAAACATATAGCAAAATATGACTCCATTTTTTTAATGGACTGGGCACATTAGACTACAGCTGATAGGAGCAGGTGCCACATCTGCCAGATGTCTGTTTTACTTCGTGAGGGTCGCCTTGGCAATCTCTGTGCAGTAAACACTCGCTGGATTAAAAAATCCAGTGCTGATTTTAAAGTTTGAGCTAAATTTTGATTATGAAACCAGAATAGAGAAAACATAATTTTCAATACATAATTATTTGGCTTTGCACTATATGTAAAAATTCTGCAGGATCCATATTACTCCTGGTAAAGGTAAGGGTAAACAGTGTAAGTTGTCATCAATATGACTTAACATTATTTTCACTGCAATTGACACACTTTCTATGCTTAAACACATTGTGTTTTAAATTTAGTGAATTATCCTGAAAGAGTATCTGGTGTCCTGCATTAGAAAATGCGTTTTCTTTAGATATGCTTTGTCTGACACATTTGTTAAGGATTCAAATATAATAAATTATAATATACTACTACTTTTTGGCTTTCTATAAAGCCTTATGGCATTTGTATAGCACTTGGTGTGATATACATATCTTGTAACAGTTACTTTTGAATTAAATTCCCATAAATAAAAGCAGCAAAGAGTTTATATTGATCAAGTAGCTTTTATTGTTTTTATTGACTGATGCACTTGTACAGCCCTTTAATTTTCTTTGTTACTCTCCATAAATTATTTCCATTAATTTTTTTACTTGCTAACAACAGTTGCCAGAGATTTCTTTATAACACAGCAGGTGATGTTACTACTCTCTAAACCCTCCACAACTTTAATAACGTTTCCAGAGTGACTAACATTATTCCCTGTTATACAACTGAGCAATTGGGTGGCTTGGTGGTGCTGGAAATCAAACCTGGGTCTTCAAGTTGGTAGTCCAACCACTTAACCACTGCGCTACTATTTTCCCTTGAGTATTTTTAAGAATATCTCATAAGTCTGAAAAACCATTTTACTGTACAAGCATCATAAAAATAAGCTTTTTCTTGTATAGACAATCATATAACCTTTAAAAGTAAATTCTATGACCTAAGAAAATGTTTGTTTAGAATAATTGTGTAAATGTTTTCGGCTCGTTTTTATCGCTGTCAAAAGTTAGCAGATATGTGCTAAGCTGACATCATGTTATGTATATTATGTTTAAGTTACACACAAAAAAAATCAAATATGGGGATACTTCAAAAATACGTCAAAAGAGATTTTTTTTTTTTTTTTAAGTCTTGAGTAAAGCTCTTTTTGGATAAGTAAATGTAGACCATGAAAAGGTTTTACAATATTAGCTTTGGCTATTTTGGTAAAATGTTAATTGCTCTGAAAAAGTGGGTTGGTCCTGTCAGGATGTAAGATTTAAAACTTTGTGCTATTTGTACCCGAGCATTTGTTGATGTCAGTTAACCCATATATAGAAAATTAGCAACATTCCTAACCCCTAATTTAACCATGTCTCAAAAACTCAATTAATTTTAACCAGTTTTCCTCCGTTTTTATTTTCTATCATTTTAGCATTCTATATACAAACATAGTCTTTTGAGCACCAGCATTGTTAACTGATAAATTAGGGAATATCATGTTCACATTTAACCAAAGGTAAAACATGAAGAATGTTTATTTTTTTGACTCTATCCTACTGTAGGCAAATCTTATTCAGTGACAGGCATTTTAACCATATAAATTGTCTTCTGTGAAGGTTTTTTTTTTCTTTGACTGATGTTGAGGTCCCCTAACACTTCCAAATACTTATAAATAATAACTCAAAACTACCTTAAATTTACAATGGAAAAGATGCTAAAACACATTTTTGAGGAAACATTTTGTTTACACAAATAATGTTTTTAAGAATATTAAAAAATAACTGCATGCATTTTCCTCAGCAGACTTATCCAACATAAGTTCGGCTGAAACTCAGGTGTGTCAACATCTTCAAATATAAAGGCAAAAGACAAAACAAAAATATGTTAGGAAATGTATTAAATAGTTTTTAACGGCCAACGACACTGAATCAGATTTTTTTTTCAAAATTAAACAAGAGAATCAGTGTCACTGTGTCTTCTTACAGTCCAGTTCATCTCAGGACAATCGTCTGTGCACTCTTTATTTAAAGTTCATGGAGACACAAAAACAGTCACACTATAGATTCTTTTGACAGCTGTTTTGTGCTTAGCAGGTTTGTCGCTAATGGATTTCTTAGTGCAT
Source organism: Bagarius yarrelli (assembly GCA_005784505.1). Lineage (NCBI taxonomy): Eukaryota > Metazoa > Chordata > Actinopteri > Siluriformes > Sisoridae > Bagarius > Bagarius yarrelli. Next base: position 189,741 of record VCAZ01000197.1, on the reverse strand, counting down.
CACTGTGGGACTTGGGAAGCAGAAGAACCACCCTTTGATTATTCTGACGCCATTCATTATACAGACGGCAGTGGTACCTGAGAGACACCTATAACAAGAAGACATAGAAAGAGGTTTAATCTATTGTACAGTAAAGCTTGTGCATAAAAAGGCCAAAGCGGTCTAATAATGCATTTATATTGTATGTATAATCTTTCATGCGACCAGCAGTCAGCCGCCACAGCTATCAGTCAGTGAGGAAACAGCTGCATCAACCTTTGTTTATTTACCCATCAGTAAGCACTATTAAGCAAGATCTAATTTTAGAGACGTTTAGATATGCTAGCAGCTACACATGCAGTAATTTTCTCAAGAGCTCTTTAACTATGTTCTAAAATCTGAATCTGATCAACCGAAAAATATGGTGTGACAAGATTGATTGAGGAATATAGAGAGGAATATACAGGTGCATCTCAAAAAATTGGATAATCACAAAAAAGGTAGATATTTTTTGTCACTCATTTCAGAAAGTAAAACCCATGTATTATATAGTTTCATTACACATAGAGTGAAATATTTCAAGCCTTTATTTTTTTGAAATGTTGATGATTATGGCTTACAGATAATGGAAACCCCAAAATTCAGTGTCTCAGAGAATTAGAATATTGCATAGATCAATAAAAAAGGATTTTTTTTTTTTTCAACAGACATGTCAGGCTTCTGAAAAGTATGTTAATTTTTATGCAGTCAATGCTTGGTTGGGCCTTCCCTTGCATAAATTACTGCATCAATGCGGCGTGGCTTGGAGGCAAACTACATTGCTAAGATGTAATGGAAGCCCGGTTTGCTTTGATAGCAGCTTTCACGTCATCTGTATTGTTGGGTCTGGTGTCTCATATCTTCCTCTTGACAATCCCCCATAGATTCTCTATAGGTTTCAGCTCAGGTGAATTTGCTGGTAAATCAAGCACAGTAACACCATGGTCATTAAACCAGCTTTTGGTACATATGGCAGTGTGAACAGGTTCCAGGTCCTGCTGGAAAACGAAATGAGCATCTCTATAATTCTTGTCTGCAGAAGGAAGCATGAAGTGCATGATGGCCCAAATCATCACTGACTGTGAAAACTCGACACTGTACTTCAAGCAACATGGATTCTGTGCCTCTCCACTCTTTCTTCAGACTCTGGGACCTTGATTTGCAAATGAACTTCAAAATTTACTTTCATCAGAAAAGAGAACTTTGGACCATTGAGTAACAGTCCAATTCTTTTTCTTCACAGCCCAGGTAAGACACTTCTGATGTTGTCTCTGATTCAGAAGTGGCTTGACACGAACAATGCAACATTCGTACCCTGTGTCTAGGATTCATCTGTGCGTAGTGGCTCTTGATGTGCTCATTTCAGCCTCAGTCCACTCCTTGTAAAGTCCCACAAATTGTAGAATGGATTTTGCTTGTGCACCTTTTTCTACCACATTTTTACCTTCCACTCAACTTTCTATGAATATGCTTGGATACAGCAATCTGTGAACAACCAGCTTCATTAGCAATTACATATTGTGGCTTACCCTTCTTGTGGAAGGTGTCAATGTCAGTTTTCTGGACATTTGTCTAGTCAGCAGTCTTCCCCATGATTGTGTAGCCTATTGACCCAGACTGAGAGACCATTTAAAAACTCAGGAAACCTTTACATATGTTTTGAGTTAATTAGCTGATTTTTTTTTTTAATATTCTAATTTTCTGTGAAAATTTTGGGGTTTCTATTATCTGTAAGTCATAATAATCAAAATGTCAAAAAATAAAGGCTTAAAATATTTCACTCTGTGTAATGAATCTATATAATACATGGGTTTTACTTTCTAAAATGAGTGACAAAAATATTCACCTTGATATTCAAATTTTTTGAGATGCACCTGTAGGTAGAAACCATTATAACAATTATAGGTAAGAACTACAGGATCATTAAGTACTGTAATGTATTTTAAAAGAAATAAAGTTCTTGCAATCTTTTGAGCACCGTTTGCAAATTTTTCATGCAGAGACATCCCAGATATAATTTATTACTTTATTAACAGGTTTAATGGGGATATAAAGGCAAAAAAAGACCAAGCTATTTTATTCGAGAGTTAAGGTATTTTTCAAAATAACAAAAACTAGAAACATTTATTCATCTTCTATACCCGCTAATTTCCTAATTTAGGGTCACTGGGATCTGCTGGGTGAAAGTGTGAAAGGCAGGAGGAGTACACCCTGGACAGGTGCCAGTCCATCACAGGGTCACACACACACTATGTTAGGCAATTTAGAATCACCTAACATACATGTTTTGGACTGTGGGAGGAAACCGGAGTACCTGGAGTAAACCCATGCAAGCGCAGGTAGAACATGCAAACTCCACACAGAAATACCCCTGTCTGGGAATCAAACCTGGGACGTTCTTGCTGTAAGGCAACAGTGCTAACCACTAAGCCACCTATCCTGCCCAAATTAGAAACAAATACTTGAAATTGAAATTAGTCTTAAAAAAACAAACAAACAAACAAACAAAAAAAATTAAGGTCATTTTGTTATTTGACACATATCCAGATGGTTGCCCACACAGTTTATAAATGTTACAACTGTTTAAAATGCTGAAAACAAATTCCAGAAAACTAATAGTTGTATTAAGAAGGTAAGAAACTATTAATACAACAACCACTTGAAAACACAAGAAAATGTCTATAGCACAGAAATTCTTAAAATGTGTGACAGAATTAATTTTTACCAATCAATCACAAAGCAAAAACAAACACAATCAAATTAAAATATCTGTTACTAGAATTCACGAATTGTTTTTAGAAGTTTAGACAACAAACCGATGACATGCTATAAATTTCTGGTGTTTACATTTTTTAACACTGTTAAACCAAACACCAAATTTCTTCATATTAAAAATCTGATTCTTAGTAAATATTCAAATATTAAATATTTAAAACTCTTCTAAATACCACAATCAGTTTTGTTAAATTACACTTGTCAATAATCCAGATTTAAATAGTTTTGTCATATTTCATGATTTATAGTTGTCCTCCTGTCCTGTTTACTCTAGTTGGGGTCATGGTAGATTTGGTGTATATTGTGTAATTACTAATTGTAAGACAATAAAACATCCTGGATGCCAATTGGGGAGGTGTAATTACAACATCAGATGTGTTCAAGTCTCTGTGGTTGGAGCAAAATGGTTTTCTTCATTTTTTAATGTTCACTCCCATACCCCAAGGTTTTTTTTAACTCTACCTTTATAATGTTGTTTCTTTGGTTCTAATAATTTATTCAACTTATGAAACCAGTGTGAACTTTATTGTTCGATATAATATCGCAATCAAAGTGTTTCGCTCCTATAGGTGCAATTTATGTGGATTTTAGTATGCTTGCCTTGTATATCAAACATTTAGTAACTACAAAATAAATAGAATTACCTTCTAAAACAAGTAAATATTAGATTTACTAAATTTACTGTGAATTACAGATGATAAAACAAAAGATTTCACCAAGTTTACTGAGTGACACAGAAAACAGAAATTCAGAGCCTAAAGAACCCAATGAGTTTTCCACTTGTAATTATGATTGTTGACATACGATTTTGCCAACGTGACTTAAACGCACCACAGACTAATTTTTAACATTATGCACTTTCTAGACAAATCATTTGATTTTTATGTGCATTTTACTTAATATCAATGGAAATACCCATCATGTAAATTGGCTTGTGTGTCAGTTTCATAAATATTGTTCTAGTTTAAATCTCTGCTAACACTTTTTTTTTTTTTAGGTTTTAGTATAAAAATCCTAAAATCACCAAATCAGAAATTTAGGTAAATGAACATTTTAGGTCACATGATGCACACTATTTAAGTAGCAGTATACTAACCAGGGTCCAGAACAGGTAAATGGTGAAGAGAGCTACAGTAAGAGCGATCAGGCCCACAGCCTCCAGTCTGCTGGAGAAATGAAGGTGGTCCACAGCCCCCCGAAGACACAGCCAGCCTGAAATAGTGGCTAATGGTGTAATCAGCAGAAAACAAACCATGTCCCCAAATAGCGTGCGCTTCTCCTGACGCAGCCCAGGGTTACGGAGCCACTGCACAAAGGCAGAGACCAAAACAGCTTGTTAGAAAATATGCAAGCACGACAAATATACAATCTTCACAACTACAAGATGTGAAATGTCTCATTAACCAGTTCTGCAACTGTAAGCAACATATGATTATGATCAGCCTCCTCTTTAAATTTAAAGATTTATATAGTCATCACTATACACATAATCCTTCACACCTTATAAAATATTAAACAATTCCTCAAAACAAGGACATAGTATTGTAAAAAATTATATTGTTACACACATTTAAAATAGATTATGTTTGGCTGTTCAATGCATGCAGACTGTATTGATCACACTATCATTTAAAATTAGCATAATACTTTTTTGCAAAAGCGAGCCCTATACTGCATCAAGACAGATCGCTTTTTAATAGCAAAGATTTGATACATGACAACAATTTTATGCCTTAAAATGATTTGTCATTTTTCAAAAATATAAAATTAGACATTCATGCAAAATGCTGCAGTTGTGTGTCAATGAGGCCTAATGAGCACACTACGTGTTCAAATCAAGCAAGATTTTAGCCTAGCCATGGGATCTTTTAACCCCAGGATGTTATTCAGCATTTTAGGCATCTTGTTACTCTGGACATTTGTCTGTGGGAGGTTTGATAATTTACAGATTTGTGGAAGGGTGAGCTAATTTTAATAGTTTATTTAATAAAATGAATCATTACTTATGTTTGCATTATCCATGAACCTGCTATGAACCAAATAGCTTTGATGTTTTTAACATCTCTTTCATCTTCTACTACTTCTGCACCCAAGTACTTCTCCAATGTTCACACCCGCAGCTACACCTTTTTGTCAGAGACAGATGAAAAGCTGTTATCTTATTGCCCACAGTGCTACACAGCCTCTGCATAAGCGAGCGTACCTCGAGGAAAGGTCGTGTCTTGCGCTGCACGCTGAACTGGAAATGGCAGAGCTCACAGAAGCTTGTGCTGGAGGCGGAGAGCCAGTGCTCCAGGCAGCTGCGGTGGATGGTACCTAGTGTCCCTGCGCACTCGCATGGCGACAGCAGCTCCTCCTGTCCCCCTCCATCGTGGCAGATCCTACACATAGGTCTCTCTACTAAAACACTGAGACAAGATATGCATTTAGATGAGTTAAATCTCAGTTTTCTTATTATTTTAATATAAATACAGCAGTTTGATTAATACGTGTATTGTGCAAAGTGTATAAAGTGTTTTATACTACATTTTTGTCTCGATGCTGATAAGTCAAAGTTTTCATTTATTTTCTATAATAGCAGCATTGAAAGTACTGCTGACTGAAAATGTTTTTTTTAATAGGTTATTATTTTTAATGGCAACAACCCCCAACAGGGTCCTGTAAAACTGACTCTCCATGACACACACATTCAAACACCAATCAGCCTACCATGAAATTCTTTGGCCTCACAGAAAAAAAAAATCTGAGTACCCAGAGAACATGGAACTTGTCAAGTGAATGAGATAGCCAAGTCCCCAACAACAGATTTAATTTAACAGAGTAAAAAATCTCTATTAAATTGACAATTACATGTGCACCGAAGTTGTTTCAGTTGTAGTGTTTTGCTTTCATGACATATATTTTATTGGTTCTGTACTTGTACTCAAAGACAGTATATAGTTAAATTGAATTGAATTAAATGCAATTATTGCAAGTAAAATGTCACTAAAATGTAGATATTAAAGACAAATGTGATATGCAACATCATGCTTAATAATGTGATATTCGACATGCAAAACAATATTAAAAAATCTTATGACCAACATACACTATATTGCCAAAAGTATTCGCTCACCCATCCAAATAATCGGAATCAGGTGTTCCAATCACTTCCATGGCCACAGGTGTATAAAATCAAGCACCTAAGCATGAAGACCAGACGCCACTGGACTCTAGAGCAGTGGAGACGTGTTCTCTGGAGTGACGAATCGCGCTTCTCCATCTGGCAATCTGATGGGCGAGTCTGGGTTTGGTGGTTGCCAGGAGAACGGTACTTGTCTGACTGCATTGTGCCAAGTGTGACGTTTGGTGGAGGGGGGATTATGGTGTGGGTTGTTTTTCAGGAGCTGGGCTTGGCCCCTTAGTTCCAGTGAAAGGAACTCTGAATGCTTCAGCATACCAAGACATTTTGGACAATTCCATGCTCCCAACTTTGTGGGAACAGTTTGGAGCTGGCCCCTTCCTCTTCCAACATGACTGTGCACCAGTGCACAAAGCAAGGTCCATAAAGACATGGATGACAGAGTCTGGTGTGAATGAACTTGACTGGCCTGCACAGAGTCCTGATCTCAACCTGATAGAACACCTTTGGGATGAATTAGAGTGGAGACTGAGAGCCAGGCCTTCTCGCCCAACATCAGTGTGTGACCTCACAAATGCGCTTCTGGAAGAATGGTCAAAAGTTCCCATAAACACACTCCTAAACCTTGTGGACAGCTACCCAGAAGAGTTGAAGCTGTTATAGCTGCAAAGGGTGGACCAACGTCATATTGAACCCTATGGATTAGGAATGGGATGTCACTTAAGTTCATATGCGAGTCAAGGCAGGCGAGTAAATACTTTTGGCAATATAGTGTATGTTTCTTCAAACACATTTACCTGTTTAAACAATTTTCTGCTGAGTATTGCTGATACAAATTTTGCTTGGTTTTGAGGTGACTGTTAAGATTTGTAGTGTTTCCCCTTTGCGTTGCCACTCGTTTACATGCTTTACATAAAACTTCAGTCTGCATGTGGTCATCACTTTTAAAACTGAAATACTGCCATATTTTTGAGGTGCTGCTTGTTTTGGCACTACACTATTGGCAGCAGTTGTGGGTGCCTCAGGATTATCAACATTAGCTATGAAAGCTTCAAGGCTTGTTGATTGGCTTGCGTCAAAGCACACGCATATCCAACGCCCAACTAACATTCACATACAAGATATTTTATTATTTCACCAAAAATTGATTATTTTAATAAATAATTGTTAATAAACATTCAGAATAAAAAAAAAACATTTCAGCCCTTTACACAGCTGCAGACAGACACATGTTTTACAAGAGGTCGTGTCCTGCAGTCTTTAAGCATTACAGGTCTGTGTTTTTTTTCATGGCCCTTCTCAGCTGTGGCACTGGTGTGTTTAAGGACGCGCAAGAATAGGATATTTAGTATATTTGGACCTGGGCTTTAATGCACAGATTAGTGCAACACAAAGCGCCTGTCAGACAGTAAAACACCTGACTTTAGAGGTTGTGAGAGCATTTAGTGCAATCCTGTGTCCCAAAACCAGACTACCAAAATGAAAAAAAAATATTTTTAGGTTCAATCATTCTGTTTATTTTTGTCCACATTCAAGTAACTAGTTGCTCCATTTTTAAATGAATCTTTCTGAATCATTGCTTTTTGTGTGTTTGTAGTTTACACACTGTCTTGATAATGCCTGGATTTTACACTAAGGGGAACAAATGTGTTTTGTCTCATCACTGTTACTCCAAAACATGGTATAATCACTACTGAAACTGTAATCTTTTACTAATCCTTTTAAACTGTAATCTTTTACATACGTTTTCGCTTGACATATATATTACACAGATTACATCATATAGGCAGATTCCCTTCTCCTTTTTCTCCACCAGACCTGTGAACATTGACTAGATAACAAAAACATGTTGTTGTTTTTTTTTTGTTGGTCCTATCATTTCTGCAAATGCAGTGTCTCTAAAATCCGATTTTAAATAAGTGTAACCTGACAAAGATAAGAATTAAAGCTCATTTACAGGACATCTTTCAGCACATAATTACGGTATTACTCCCGTGGTTAGAAAAAAAGGCAGATTAATTCTGAGAGCATATATTAGCGTTTGGGTTTACCATTTTCCATAGCAACAATAAATACTTTATTTGATTCCTTATTGCTTTTAACAGGCAACTTTCCATACCTCTGTTTGGCTAAAACTGCACTGTTTATAAGTTGTTTATCCTTTGCTACCATGTGTTTCCAATACTGTGCCTCCTCATGTGTTGGATTAGCTTTATGGTCCATAGCCTTTCCTGGAAGGGCGAGTTCACAGTAGTCCGAGCACTCCATTGGCATAGATTCGTGTCCGGGAGAGCTTCTGAGAGGTGTAGTATCTGAATAGTCCATTAACACATCGGCCACTTGGCTGAAGCAGCCTGTCGTCTTGAAAGCAAACAGATGATCCCGGTCTGCCTATAGAGCATTTTCCATCGGGCTAAAAAACAAGACAAACGCAAGCCATCAAATCATATTTCATTCAATCCTTTTATTAAATCCCATAAATTAGGAATGGGACGACAAAGATATCAAATCGCGATACAATTTGTGTCCATAATAATAATGAGCATTTTTACAAAATATGAATTAAAACTCTAACTTTCTACCGTCCTCCCAGTGGGACACTGTGTTCCATAAGTGGAATCTTTGTGGCGTTCAGCATTCAGAAAAAAAAGCTAAACATGTTACATACATTTGGAAAGTTGAGATTTTAGTGATTAAATTATGCAAACCAGACCGCAAACAGCAAAACATACACTTGTAAAAAAAAAACTGTAAAAACTTAATCCATAAAGCCATTAATTCATTAAATTCCAACAAATTCCATAAAATATGAAGTCCAGATGCAGATTTATATGTTGATAAACATATGAATATAGCAGAAGCTGAGCTTCCTAACACACCAATACATTCATTCACAGATAAGAATAAGTCAATGATGAACCCATTGTACTTCTTAGCAACATGCCCCCCAAAATAAAAGGTAAACAGGAAAGTAGCCAGTGCATTAACAGTAAATCTATTGTGCCTCTTCTCAATCACTGAGGGCAAAAGACATCTCCTTAAATATCCCAAGGCAGCATGACAGAATAAGCTCACTCTCTATTTAGCAAGTTGCATTGCTACAAGCTCACATCGCCCTACAGAGGGTCAACACAAACCCAACACTTTGCTTCCATTCTTCTCACCCTGTTTAAACAGATATGAAGTGCACAACACAGTGCTCTCTTTTCAGGCCAGTAAAGAAGTCACAGTTCACTCCTAATAATGATACGACAGAGTGCCAATAAAAGGTGCCTTTAATAATTTACAGTAACTAAAGGCTTTCACAAGGCTCTAAATAGGTTGGTTGTTGGTTAAAAATAACCACGTCAAAGCTACTGAAAGAGAAATCATTGCAAAAACAGGAAAGAGCTGTTTTTGGCTAGCAAATAAGAGTAAAAATACAGTACTAGTTGGGGTCTTCCTGACAAATCACAGGAAAAGGGAAGCTATTTTCCAACAGCTCGTATGCAGAGTAAGTGTATACAGAGATCCAAACGTAGATCTTACAATGTAAGGAGAACATAGTGTTTATCAGTTTGCTGCAGGTGTCATGAAAAAGGCAACTCTGCATGACAGGGTTCATGAGAATGCCAACCCGACTGTCATGAACTCACATAGATAGTACAGTGATAAGTATAATTTTACAAAGACTGATATATTTTTAAAGATATCATATTATTTTTTTTTACCTGCAATGGACCTGGCTGGTTTCTTTATTCAGACTGTTTATATTTTTCTGGGTCAGAAATTAGTTCCACCTAAAGGGCAGCCAGTAAATGGAATTTAAGAGATTTTGTACTTGTAGCTGATATTTGCCTTAGCTGCAGATAATCACATGTGGGTACTCACTGAGCACTTTATTAGGAACACCTGACACTTGTATATTATTGCAATTATGAGACCTTCAGACTGAGGTAATATTTACATCACATTACTATAACGGGGAGAAAAAAAGTAATCTCAGTGGTTTCAAATGTGGGGTTGTTGGTGTCAGGCAGGGTGACTTAAGTATTTCTAAAATTGCTGATCTTCTGTGATTTTTACACATAACATTCTGTAAGATTTACTATGAATGGTGCAAAACAAATTCACCAAGAAGTTCCTCTGCAGATGTATTGTTAATAAGCTACAAAATCTACAAAAAAATTACATCATTAATCTGCAAAATTGTGGTGACCACACAAGCATCCCAGAAAGTAGAATAAAGTCACCCAACAGCAGCTAAAGATCATATTGAGCTCTATTAACTAAAAGAACTTTACGTTGAGGCTAAAGTGTGCTGTATTCTTAGAAAAAGACAGTGCACATAAGTATATGCTTTCATGCGTAAATATGCAAGGTTTTTTTTTTAGTTAAAAATCCTAAAGTTTTTGATCGTAGCAATGTGGATGTTTGCTGCAGCTCCTTCATGGACACAGTAAGTACAGACACTTCACAGTTGATATGCTTAACAGAATTAAATTTAAATTGAAAAAACCTTGAAATAGCTAAGGTTAAATTTATTAAAAGTGCTAATAAAGATAAATAAATAAATAAGTATAATATAAATAATATAATATAACTGGTTCACATTTTAATAAGTAAAAGTAATTTCCTTGCTTTATTTATTAGTTAGAATATGTGTGCATTAATATTTTATTTAATTGTAAAAGCTGAATAATTGATCAAAGCCTACTGTTTATCTGTAAAATAATTGCAACTCTATCAAAAAGACATAATCTTCTTGTTTTGTTTATTAGTTACAGTAGCCCAAACTCAAAATTTTTAAATAATTACATGAGATAAATAACTGCAGAATAATCAATTAATTGTTCTAATAATTAATCGACTATCAAAAAAATCAGTTTTTGCAGCCCTATTGTTCATCATGTGCATTTTTTGAATGCACTGCATTATAATACAACATCCCTACTGCATTATAATACAACATCCCATATCTAACTTTATATCGGAGAATATCAGATAGAATCAAGGGGAAGGTGAATAATGTGTTTTGTAGACATTTCAGGCTATCCATAATCTCGATTTTCCTTATCTGTCTGATCTAATTCACTTTGCCACTTCCTCCCTTTCTCTTAGATCCTCTTCTTCCATTCACCTTTCTGTCTATATTTTTGTAAAAATCACGTAAAAGTATCATCAAATCCAGCTGTTTACAGATTGGCTCTTCTGTATTTTACGCAGTTTGTTACTACACCAAATTATTAGGATATGTCCAATTCACTGTGCTATAATGATAAAATTTGATATAAATGATAAAAGTGTTTGTGCAATATGTAGTTTCAACATACAGAGGGGCAGATTTGTTAATATTAATGTTTGAATAGAATTAAACAATTCCTAAAAAATTATAACATGAGCCTTTAACAGCCATAGCAAGAAGCAAAGTAAAGAAAACTGAAGGTTTTGAAGTAGGTACAAGTAAGAAAGGAGCATATAAAATGCTGTAGCTGCAGCTGCTTTCACTTCCTTATTAACAGAGCAACTAAAGACAACAACTTACCAAAATTGCAAGAACAGCGAAATGAAGCTTCAGATTACTACAAGTAGCACTAAGAAAGTTGTCCTTAAGCTTTGCAAAAGAGTATTTTATGAAACATTTCATAAGTTGTACCTGTAGTGCTGTATGCAAGTCTTCGCTGTTCCTAGTGAAAATGTCATGTTGTGATATCACAACCCTGTCACAAACATTCATTCTATAAATGTACTTATAAAAACAGCTAAAAGGTTAAGGTTTTAGTGCAATACTTTAAAACTGAAACTTTAAATCTATTATATAGTTCTATTATATAGTACTATAGTTCTATTAGTTCTATAGCACAGAGTATAGACGCACAGAGCAAAATCATATGTAAATGACCCACAAAGGGCAAGAAAAAAACAGACACAGTGAAAAGACTGTGTGCTGAAGATAAGGTGCTTATCCAGCTATGATAAACAGGGAGAAGGTCCATGGTCTTGAACTATTACATCATGCATATACTCACACACCCACTGAGTACTTTCACACCCACGCACGTACAGTGCCTTGAAATGGTATTCATAACCCTTGAACCTTTTTCACATTCTGTCACCTTACAACCAAAACGTAAATGTATTTAATTGAGATTTTATGTAAACGACAGACACAAAGTAGCACATAATTGTGAAGTGGAGTGAAAATGATACATGGTTTTCAAAATTTTAAGCAAATAAAAATTTGAAAAGTGTGTGTATTTGTATTCCGCCCACCAGCATCAATACTTTGTAGAGCCACCTTTCGCTACAATTACAGCTGCAAGTCTTTGGGGGTATGTCTCTACTAGAAACTGAATTTTTTGCCTATTCTTTTTTTTTTTTTGCAAAATAGCTTAAGCTCAGCCAGATTGGGAGTGTATGTGAACAGCAATTTTCTTACAACAGATGCTCAATGGGATTTAGCTGGGTAATTCTAACACATGAATATTCTTTTGTCACCACCATGGTTTACAGTGGGACATGGAATGTCACCTCACTTGGGGGAAGGAGCCTGAGCTGGTGAGGGAGGTTGAGAGGTACCGGCTAGAGATAGTCGGGCTTACTTCCACACACAGGTGGGGCTCTGGAACCCAACTCCTGGAGAGAGGTTGGACCCTCTTCTACTCTGGAGTTCCTCATAGTGAGAGGCGGCGGGCTGGGGTGGGCTTGCTTATAGCTTAGCCGCCATGTGTTGGAGTTTTCCCCAGTAAACGAGAGGGTTGTCTCCCTGCGCCTAGGTGTCTCACTGTCGTTTTGGCTTATGGGCCGAAAGGCAGTGTGGAGTACCCGACATTCCTGGAGACCCTGCGAGGGGTGCTGGAAGGCGCTCCAACTGGGGACTCTATACTTTTGCTTCAATGCACACGTGGGCAATGACAGTGACACCTGGAGGGGTGTGATTGGGAGGAACGGCCCCCCGACCTGAACTCAAGCGGTCTTCTGTTGTTGGACTTCTGTGCCAGTCACTGTTTGTCCATAACAAACACCATGTTTAAGCATAAGGGTGCCCATCAGTACACGTGGTACCAGAGCACCCTAGGCTGGAGATCAGTGATCGACCTCATGGTTGTGTCATCTGACCTTCGACTGTATGTTTTGAACACTCGAGTGAAGAGAGGAGCAGAGCTGTCAACTGACCACCACCTGGAGGTGAGCTGGATCCGCTTACGGAGGAGGATGCCGGACAGACTTGGCAGACCCAAACGTATTGTGAGGGTCTGTTGGGAACGTCAGGAAGGGTCTGTTGGGAACCCTCTGTTAGGGGGGTCTTTAACTCACACCTCCGGGAGAGCTTCAATCAGATCCCGAGGGAGGCTGGGGACATTGAGTCCGAATGGACCATGTTCTCCTCCTCCATTGTTGATGCGGCCATCCAGAGCTGTGGCCGTAAGGTCTCTGAAGCCAGTCGCGGCGGCAATCCCCGAACCCAGTGGTGGACACCGGAAGTAAGGGATGCTGTCAAGCTGAAGAAGGGGTCTGGCTGGCTTGTGGGACCCCTGAGGCAGCTGATACCGGCAGGCCAAGCGAGCAGCAGCCAGGGTGGTTGTGGAAGCAAAAACTCAGGTTTGGGAGGAGTTTGGTGAGGCCATGAAGAAGGACTATCGATTGGCCTCTGGGAAATTCTGGCAGACCTTTCAGCGCCTCAGAAGAGGCAGGTAGTTACCGGCCAACACTGTTTACAGTGGAGGTGGGGAGTTGCTAACCTTGACTAGGGATATTGTCGGATGGTGGAAGGAATACTTCGAGGATCTCCTCAATCCCTCTGGCACACCTTCCGCAGAGGAAGCAGAGGCCAAGGACACAGAGGTAGATGCATCCATCACCCAAGCTGAAGTCACTGAGGTAGTTCAGCAGCTCCTCGGTGGCAAGGCACCAGGGGTGGATAAGATTCGCCCTGAGTACCTCAAGTCTCTGGACGGTGTCAGGCTGTCATGGTTGACACGCCTCTGCAATGTTGCGTGGCAGTCGGGAACAGTGCCTCTGGATTGGGCGACCGGGGCGGTGGTCCCTCTTTTCAATAGGGATTACACTCCTCAGCCTTCCTGGGAAAGTCTATCCAGGATACTGGAGAGTCCGGCCGTTAGTCGAACCAGGAGGAACAATGCGGTTTTCGTCCTAGTCGTGGAACACTGGACCAGCTCTGTACCCTCCATAGAGTGCTTGAGGGTTCATGGGAGTTTGCCCAACCAGTCCACATGTGTTTTGTGGACTTGGAGAAGGCATTCGACCGTGTCCCTCGTGGCGTTCTGTGGGAGGTGCTCTGGGAGTATGGGGTCCGTGGCCCCCTGTTCTGTATGACCGGAACAGGAGCTTGGTTCGCATTGCTGGCCGTAAGTCAGACCTGTTCCCGGTGCATGTTGGACTCCGACAGGGCTGTCCTTTGTCTCCGGTTCTGTTCATTACATTTATAGACAGAATTTCTAGATGCAGCCAGGGGCTGGAGGGAGTCCGGTTTGGGGGCCACAGGATTCCATCTCTGCTTTTTGCGGATGATGTTGTCCTGTTGACTCCTTCAAGCCAGGACTTACAGCACGCATTGGGGCGGTTTGCAGCCGAGTGCGAAGCGGCTGGGATGAGGATCAGCACCTCCAAATCCATTGCCATGGTTTTCGACCGGAAAAAGGTGGCTTGTCCCCTCCAGGTTGGAGGGGAGCTCCTACCTCAAGTGGAGGAGTTTAGGTATCTTGGGGTCTTCACGAGTGAGGGAAGGATGGAGCGTGAGATTGACAGACAGATCGGTGCAGCGGCTGCAGTAATGCGGTCATTGTACCGGTCTGTTGTGGTGAAGAAGGAGCTGAGCAGAAAGGTGAAACTCTTGATTTACCAGTTAATCTACGTTCCTACTCTCACCTATGTTCATGAGCTTTGGGTCATGACCGAAAGGGCGAGATCTCGAATGCAAGGGGCCGAAATGAGTTTCCTCCGCAGGGTGGCAGGGCGCTCCCTTAGAGATAGGGTGAGGAGCTCCGTCACCCGGAAGAGGGGCTCGGAGTAGAGTTGCTGCTCCTCGACATCGAAAGGGGCCAGTTGAGGTGGCTTGGGCATCTATTTCGGATGCCTCCTGGATGTCTCCCTAGGGAGGTGTTCCAGGCATGCCCCACTGGGAAGAGGCCCCGGGGAAGACTCAGGACACGCTGGAGGGACCATGTCTATCGGCTGACCTGGGAACGCCTTGGAATCCCCCAGGAAGAGCTGGAGGAAGTGGCCAGGGAAAGGGAAGTCTGGGCATCATTGCTTAGACTGCTGCCCCCGAGACCCAGCCCCGGATAAGCGGGAGAAAATGAATGAATGAATTAATTAATTAATTAATGTTTTACAGTGGGTTTGCTCAAGGTGATTAGCAGTGTTAGTTTTTCGCCACATACTGCGCTTTGCATTCAGGCCAAAAAGTTCAACTTTGGTCTCATCTGACCAGAGCACCTTCTTCCACATGTTTGCAGTGTCCCCTACATGGCTTGTGACAGCTGCAAATGGGACTTCTTATGTCTTTCTGTCATCAATGGCTTCTACCTTTGCTATGGATTTTTGCAGCTCCTCCAGAGTGTCCATGGGCCTCTTGGCTGCTTCTCCTCCTTGTCTGTCAGTATAGGTGGACAGCCATGTCTTGGTAGGTTTGCAGTGCTCCTTGAGAGCTTCTTCAAAGCTTGGGATATTTTTTAATGACCTAACCCTATTTTAAACTTCTCCACAACTTTTTCCTGATCTGTCTGGTGAGTTCCTTGGCTCTTTGTTGACTAGTGTTCTCTAACCTCAATAAAATAAATTTAGGTTTGTGTTTGTAAGGTGACAAATGTGAAAAAGTTCAAAGGGGTATGAATACTTTTTTAAGGCACTGTAAATGTTGACAGAGCAAAATGAGCCATTTTAGCAGTTTGACCAGTTTGTGCTCTAATCCATCTATGGTATAATTGTTCACTGATGCCGCTGAAGTACTTAAAATGCTTCAGTTTTTTTAACTAAAAACTAATTAATTTTCTTCAAATTCTTTATGACATGCTGTTAGATAAAAACGTTAAAGCACACAAAAGCCAAGAAGCAAGCAAAAGAACAATGACTAATGATGCACATCGCACATGTCAGTAGAATTCAAATTTCAATGCTGTCTAAAAATGCCTGTAGTCTTGTTGGAGTGTCTCATGTCAATTAGAACAACCAATGATGGGTGTCTGTGATATCTAGAGGAAAGGGTGCTTAGCATTTTCTTACAAGGGTGCATCTGTTATGTAGCAGGCGGAGCAGTTTGAAAACATGCAATGTCCTTCTATATCTCGGTGGAAGCACATATTAGCCGATGATTAATAACTCAGGTGGACACCAACAGCAATATATATAGCTTAGCACAACTGTGTATTTTGATATTTATTATTTCTGTTCACATTTGTCTGTAAAAGAATAATAAAAAAATAATGCACTATTGAAATATATACTATTTTGCCATGTAAAATTGTAAATGGATATATCGTATAAGGGTCAGCCCTAAAAAAAATGTAAGAAGGTCATCAAAATAATCAGATATAGTCACAAAAAATAGGAATTGGGTACCAAATCTGCAGTGTAAATGCAGTCCAAACCTGGAAAAGGATGTTTAAAAAATGCATGCATGTGTTAGACAGGTGTCCTTATAATTTTATCTATTTTGTAATTTACACAGCAAAAAGAAAAATGACTGCTCCAAATAAATTTAAACTATTAGATGTTCAGTCACCAATTTCTCACATATCCAATAACAACACAACAACTAGACCTGCAAGAGTTTGTGTATGAGTGTGTGTAAGTAATTGTGAGGGGGGTTATAAGTTTCACTGTAGGGGCCCTGTTGTAATGCCAGAGCTGCATGACTGTCACAGCTGTGAACCTCCTAAGGCCAGCTGGTCACACTGAACTGATCCACACTGACATTGAGCTTTTCTCTTTTATCTATATGCTGTGTGCCAGCCTCTAGCAGCCTGACAGATCTTGTGAAAGGCTAACATGAAAAGGAATTTGCTATATTATATGCACACAATACAGATAGATGGTGACTGAAAAAAAAGAAGACAAGTCTCTAGAATCAACATTAAAGTCTATAGTTTATCTGAATACTCTGTGATATTAAGTATCAAAGACTTGACCTCCAGAATTTGGATGCACAGCAATCAGAGTTTGAAAGTTACAATTTTATAGAAATATCGGTAACAATAACTGCATGCTATAAATCATTAGTTAAGCATTATTAAATAGTTGAATAATCATTTATAAAGCATTGTTCCTAAATTAATAGACATTAGTAGGCAGTTTATAAATACAGCTATAAATGCTTAATTCTTGATTAATATTTAATATGCTTAGAATCATTAATTACTAGCAAGCCTTTTAGTTATTAGCAAGTCTTTGATGGTATTTTCTATAGCTAGATCCTTGAAATGCAGCAGGACACTGTGTGGCGAAAGTTTAACCTGACTGCTGTGGTTGTTAAGAAGTTCCCTATACTTTTAGGGCACAGTGATGTTTTATTGTCTTTATTTGACATTAAAAACAATAATATTACTGGTCCAGTAATGTTTTTGGGAGGTATGCACAAATTTAAAATGTAAAAAAAGACATTTGAGCAGTTAATTCTTTCATTTTATAAAGAATTGTTTTATATACATTTCATTTCTTTCATTTCATTTCGTTTAATTTCTTTCGAATTTTAAAATAAATATACATTGTATTTTTTTTCTCTTTCTAGAATAATTGAGCCTTTAAATCTTGTTAGTAAAAGCTTTATAAGGGATAGTCTTCACTTTAGATGAGCTCACAAAAATAGTTAACTATTTGTAAATACCTGAATTTATAAAGCATTCATTAACACACTAACTAACTGTTTCTATGTGTCTAAATAATACGATGTATAAATGTGAATTTTAATGTTTTTTTCATTTATTCAAGATTAATCATTTTTCATCACTTTCTAACTTATCTCATGAACCATTGACAAATTCTAACCAACTGGTTTAACTACTGTAATACTTAATTTAGGTATGATGAAATGATCCTTAATAAAATATGAAAACATTATTATTAAGCATATTAAATACATGTTTATAAATCAAGAATAAAGCATCTATAGTTGTATTTATAAACTGTTTACTAATCTCTCTTGATGTAGGAACAATACTTATAAATGATTATTTAACTAATTACTAATGCTTAACTATTGATTTATAGTATGCAGTTATTCTAAAGTTTTACCAATGTATCTTAGTTTAGGTTTCTCCCTTATCCCCCGAAGACCATCCATCATTTTTGCTATCTCAGCTCATAACAAATAGATAGTGAAAAATGTGGACTGTCTCAAAAATTCACTGCTATAAACCGTTTAACAGTCAGACCTACATTATTTCAAGGTTAAAAGTGGTATAAATAAACTGCTAGCAAGAGGAAGTTGGATATGCACAGGAAATACATTTTATGGTAATCTAAAACCACTTCCTGTGACTAAAATGCAAGGATAAGATGGCGTGTAATGCATGAAGTGTACAGTTTTCGTGTCATTTATGTAATGTTCAGTTAAATAACAAAATTCATCTTTGTGGTCTAACTAAGCCATCATGGCTATAATTACTCTTTAATTTTCCTCATAAACAAGTTATTTCAAAAAAATGTTTAAAGTGCATAAGTGACAACTTTAACAAAGCAATGCCTTGAGCTGGGTAATTATTTGACCATATCTGTATATCTGAATTTACATTTACAGCATTTGGCAGACGCTCTTATCTAGAGCGACTTACATTAATCTCTCTTTTTCGCTAAGAGGCCCACAGTGGTGTTGTTGGGAATCGAACCCTGGTCTTTCTGGTACCAGTCCAACGCCTTAAACATTAAGCCACCACTTTCCCTAGTGGTAGACGCCACACACAAAAACTTTTTTCCTCTCTGAGCACACAACATTTATTAGAATAAAAAAAAACATTTTAGGTTTAAAACTAATATACATATCAATAAAAATAAACATGTAATAATCTCTCGAATCCATTACAACTAATCCTGTTTGATTTAGCATAAGATCTTTCTACATTCCTGGCTCCTCACCAGTGTGGGAAAGTCAGCAGACAGTTTTAAAAATAGCAGCACCCCCACCCTGACACAACCCTATACCACAACCCCTTTGGCCACATCTAATAACTCCAACCCAGCTTTCAGCGCTGCTCTCAGAACCTTGTCTTAAGCAAATTAAACAAAATTACTTAGAGTTTCATGTTTTCAAGAACAACATCAAAACTACTCTGAAAGGGTTATCTTTACTTTGTATGAAGGCATTAACAGGATGAAATATCTGAATGAAAATAAAAGTGTCTAAAATGTCCAAAAATAAGTTTCCAAAAACTTTTTATTATCTAAAACAGTCTTTACTATGGGGTTACACCCAGAAAATGCCAATTGTATGAAATTGTAATGTTCCCGCCCAATGACCACAGGAGGGTGTGCTCGCCTGAGTTCTAGCCGTGCCACTTCCGGCTTAACATCCCGTGGCTAAACCTTATAAGCTAGGACAAACTTTGTTGTGTTTATTGATAGTTTTGATCTATGCTTTCCTACTGTTACGATTTACGTCTCTGCGATTTAGATTTGTCTGCTGATTTGTATAGTGTTTTTTGTGTACCGACTTCTGCCTGTTTATTGACCATGTCTATGTCAAGCTATGCTTAAGTATCAAGCTCAGACACTACAAGAGTTTCAAGCAAAGCTAACAGAGCTACAATCGGCTAACCAGCAGCTCACTCAACAGCTGCAGTCACAGCCTAGCATCGGTACTGTCTCCACGCAGTTCGCTCTACTAAACAAGTTTGACGTCTATCCGGAACGCCGTGAAAGTTTTCTATGGCAGTGTAACATTTACTTTGCAAACCAGCCGGCTGCTTTTCCCACTGAAAGTAAGAAATGCTTATAATGACATTGTTTACCAGAAGAGCGCTAGACTAGGCTTTAGCGGTTTGGAATTCTAGACTATTTTATGTCACAAATTCGAGATGTTTTTGAGTATCCTGCGGGGGGGTCAAGATGTCTCCGTCAATTACTTAAGCTGAATCAAAAAGATCTACTGGCAGCTGATTACGTAGTCAAATTCCATTTAGTGGATGCAGAGGCCACAAACCTCAATCTTATTGAATATTATCTAGTGCAGCAACTGCACCTCCACACCATGCCTGTGGAAACCCCCCCCCCATCAGAATATTGGCTGTGGATTGCCAAACCAATGGGCGGGGCATTTCTCATCAGACCATTTCAACCACACTACGCATTGGAGCCCTTCCAAGGAACAGTTGGTGTTTCATGTCATTGCTTCACCCAGAAGTCCCATTATCCTCGGTTACCCCTGGCTGCGGGTTCATAACCCCATTATCTCATAGGAAATTAAGATATTTTGCAATGGTATTGTCACTCCAACAGAGAAAAAAAGGACAGGAGCCTTAAGCCATGGATTGACTACCAAGCTTTAAAATTAATCACCTTGCCACTAGTGCCGGACGCCTTGGAGCAGTTAAGAGAGGCAAGCTTGATCTGCATAGTTCATACAATCCCATAAGGATAAGAGAGGGGGATGAGTGGATACAGCATTTGTTACTACTCGCAGCCACTATGAATAGGGGATCTTTCGCGATGTACTCAACTATTTTGTCATACATTAATGATATCCTCATCCTTCTAGTGATCACAATATCAAAAGATATTGAAAACTTCGTTAAAGCTTGCAGTGACCCTGTGCTCAGTCAACCCCCCTCCCCCTTTAGGGGTTACTAAAGCGTTGGCCTATTTCACAGAGACCCTGGTCAGACATCTATATAGACTTTCTTACTGATTTTCTCAGCTCTCATAGGTTCACAATTGTTCTTACTGTTATTAATCCATTTTCTAAGGCCTGCCATCTAATTCTTCTTAATGGGCTCCCCACTGTCACTCTCTCTTCTCCTTTCCACACACAACTGATTATTTATAAATACAGAAATAAAACTACATTACTACAAACACTAAATTTTAATAGGTGACAATATTTATTTCCACTTTCTAACACATGGTTTTAATTAAGACCAGGCATGTCATTTTCTAAGGCCTGCCATCTAATTCTTCTTAAAGGAAATGGTTATGCATCTATTCAGTTATGTATTTAGAAATTTTGGTATTCCAGAGGACATAGTTTCTGACCGAGGCTCACATTCACTTCCACCCTGCAAGAAGCTCAGCTCCAAGTATGTGGGGCCTTTCAAAATCCTTTAGCGTATCAATCCAGTCACATATGTGAAGTAATTCTAGCACTTTAACATTACCAAATGTTTATTTGTGTGTTTTGGACTTGGTTTATATCTATGCCTGCCCACTGTTACGATTTACGTCTTTGCGATTTGGATTTGTCTGCTGATTTGTATAGTGTTTCCGTGTACCGACTTCTGCCTCTTCATTGACCATGTCTATGTTCTCTCGTTATCTATGTGTGAAACTCAATAAAGCCACAGTTTGCGAAATATATTCTACTCAGCCTAGTGCTTCACAGAAACACTGCTTGATCTTGAGCTCTCGCTCTCTTTCTCTCCTTTACACACACAACTGATTATCTATAAATACAGAAATAAAAATACATTACTACAAACACTAAATTTTGATAGGTGACAATATTTATTTCCACTTTCTAACACATGGTTTTAATTAAGACCAGGCATGTCTTTTTTAACACAACCATGCTGACCAAAATGGCTGTTAGCAGGTCTTTCAATAAACATTGTCCCTACTTGGTCAGATACTTGAAGCTAGGATTTGTTGGTATAAACTGAGGCATGCCAACTGTTCCGGTACAGTTCATCTGTACCGATTATACCGACACTGTATAAATATAGAGGCAGTGAACAAACAGCAGTGCTACTCACAGATTGTTTTAAAGCCCTAAATGCTAGTCCAGTAGCTCATCACTGCTTTTACAGAGTACATAATATCTATTTATTTGATCAATAATTAGAGCAAAGTGAATGTAATAATAAAAATATTCTTTATAACATATGCACAAGTGAACCTGTAATAAAATTAAGATTTATTTTGTTTAAAAATATATGCAAAAATGAATCAGGGAAACTATGGCATAACAATAATCACTTAGTGTACAATAATCATATAAAAAGCCTTTATATTTACAGTCTGTTTAACACCCACCCAACATCTTGTCGAAACCTGAACATCACACCTATCTGTGGTTCTTCACTAAACTGCTGCTAAAATATAAAAAGCAAACAGAAAGCAAAGTAAAGCAAATGCATTACTGCAGCTAATTAGGTTAGCCCAAATATGCTCACATGACAAAGCCTCCAAGCACAAAGCAAGGTCCAAAAATGCATGGTTTTCAAGCTGGCATAAGAGTATATGCCATGATCTCAATAATGCTTTACTGGCTGAATAAGCATTCCTCACAGCAGAACACCAAAATCTAGTGAAATGTCTTCTCAGAAAGCAAAAGAAGGTACCCAATGTGAAAGGGCGGTCATGATGCGGTTAATATGATTAATAATATTTGAATGGTTTAAGCATAGATATTATAGGTATTATTATATTACCATCAGTAATATCAGTCTAATTGCTGCCGGAAGTATGAACTCGCAACTCGTGAATATGAATGCAGTTCAATGCAGATGCGATTTCCTGCAAATAGGAAGTTTCAATATTACATGCAGAACAAGGTCCGACATAATTCAAATAGTTATAAAGCTAAAACCAATTCACAAAGATTTTTATCTATACCTTTTCACATCTATTTAAGGATACTTTTTATATTTGTTTGGCAAGGTCATCACATACTATTTTTCTGTCAAAGGCAAAGACAGAATGAGTTCTTATGTTGTAATAATTTACAAGCTGAATATATGTGTACATACATATTTCACTATTAAAGACTGCCAGAATATCTTAAAATCTTGTTTTCAGTGCCATATGGTCTAGAAACGGCAAAGGAATATTTGTCTGGTTTTTTTTTTTTGCATTTCGGAGCCATGTCTCTAAGAGAACACACTATTTTTTCACATCAGCCTCTGAATGGTACTATGGTACATGCTGCTCCTATTGCTTTTGTGCAATGCTCTCATCAACACATCACTTGCACTAAAAGTCTATGATTATGATTAGCTGTTTGCAAAGGGACCAATACAAAAAACATCATGGAGAATAAAACGCAGGCCTTTCTATTAAAATAGTCAAACTATAGCTGTGGAATGTGATTGTATAATAAATTTCTCTCTTTCTTTTTTGACCTATTTAAAGTAAATGTTTTTAATCAAAAAGAAAAGGAGGAAGACACGCCCTACAGGATGAGCACACAAATAAAAACAGTATTGTACAACAGCCAATTGTGCAATGTGTCTCCATCAGTTGACATGATCCAGAAAAAATAATTGTACATTTAAAGAAATCATATTTTTATTAAGTAAGACTCACACATAGGTAAACACAGATTACACAATCTAACTAGGGAAAAACTGTAAAATATGATTTCTTACACAGGGGTTGGTTGGTAACCTGCCAACTGCTGTCTCTGCAAAACCGTTCTGCTGTTTCTAATGCTATATTTCATGTTATAAGAAACAGGAATATTTACTTACAATGTTGAATGCTCTGACTGTTTGAAATTGTAAATCTTTAAAGCAACTATTAGTGTAATATGAGTATAAATAAGTATAGCGTTAGTAATTTCTATGTTGCTGCTGTTTAGACAAAAAAAAAAACAAGGTTTACTCTCAAATGTTCTAAATACAGATCAGAGTTAACACATTAACATTGAATTGCTGCCAAGGAACACAAAACTTCAAAGTCATAATATTTTGGGGGGCAGAGCTAAAACTACAGCATAAATTAAAGACGTAAATTGGAGACTGAACAAATTAAATCCTCACTGGATGTCAAAAATTCATGCTACATTTTATTTTATACAGTCTGTTTAAATGAAAAGTTAAAATATATACACCATATATTAATATAAATTTATAGATATGATATTATTATTTTTAAATCATATTCCATGAGATCAGGAACATGAGCTCATCAAGTATCTTTTCCATTTACCTATGCAGTTGATCAGTCCTTTAAGTGTTACTGCACTGATCATTTTGAAATAGTCTATTATATATGATTATAAATGTGTCAGGGGACACGGCACCGCATTAAGCATATTTACATTATAACAGCAAAACCCTGCCTAGGAAAACAGTTTGTCTGTAATATCACTTCAAATTAGAAACATGAGTTAACTACCCCTGTTAGCAATATCAAGAATATGGTTTTGAATATAGGAAAAACTGACTTTAATTCAACATGAATTTATTCTTGTGTAGTAACATTATAAGATATATGATGAAATAGTGTGTGTGTGTGTGTGCGCGTGTGATTAATTATTCATAATCATAAAGTCCTTTGTGGATTTTTGATCAGGATTCTATTTGCTGCTATTTACATATAGTTAATAGGTTAAAAGACAACATTTGTTTAAATTGGACATTCTAAATGATCAATAATATGAATGCCCAGGTCTGTTTTGTTTAAGTGACTGTTTACACAATTCAAATCTCAGGATGTTTCTTTATAGATTGAGCCCTGAGTTGTGCGATGTTGAATGGCATGTTTGTTGTTATTAAGGATAAATCAAACAAAAACCAGCGAGTTGTTTATAGGGAGGAGCCAGGAGAGCATACTGTATATCTAAACAGTTTTAATCATGTTACTGAAATGTTCTTTTTTTTTATTGACTTATTACATTTTAAGAGAATATACAAAGGATCTTTGAATCATGTGATCACGTTGTTTCAAAAAAAGGACTGTATTTTATATTTGTATCTATTAGAAAGCAGTAAAATTATGTTGCACAAGTGTTTCACTTTAAAAAAAAACATCTAAAAAACATTTCGAACAGGATAACACGCAAAGTGGGCAACATGTCTTCAAGTAGACTTTTTACACTGTCAGCTTTCACTTGCGGTTTACTAAATACTGTTATGTCTGAGGCTGGATATTTAGGGGGCGAGCTTAGTGGTGATCACAGAGTGATTGAGGAAATAAAGGAAATTTCCAAGCAGCTGACAGCAGAAATTTACAACGAATTTCCTGAACAAATGGGACATACCAACGGACTTTCACATACAATACATTTAAATTTACAGCATTTTGCAGATGCCCTTAACCAGAACTTACGCAGAGGCCCAGCAGTGGTAACTTGGTGCTGGGATTCGAATCCAGATCTTCAAATTAGCAGTCCAACAGCTTAGCCACTGCGCTACCACTCCCCCCGCAATATTAAAAATGTTCTATATATGTAAAACTATTTTGGCACAACTAAAGTGTTGGCACACATGGGCTACAGTTAATTTCTGGATGCAACAGTTTAAATTCACAGCATAAATAATCTATATAATAGGATGAGACAACACTTGCTAAGTTTCTTTTTTTAATCACATTCAATAATAATTTCCTGACTGCTTTTCGTTTGTTTCCGGAGTAAATTTTAAAAACCAGGCTTAACAACACAACCAATGACCGATGCACACCCACTCTTTTAAGCTAACAAGTAAAACAACGAATAACTGACAACAGATGGACATGACTTACCGTAATAACGGTTTATTACAGGTTTAAGACGAGCGACGACAGGGGTTCGTCCTGTAGCACTATGATAAAGGTGCGACCGTCCGGGACTCGCGCTCCAGCTCGTGCTCAGCTGTTCACTGCACGCCTGTGCTGACACTAAGGCATTTCAGATGACAGCTTTGCAGCCAATCATATTTCTTCTTGAACAAACACAGCAGCCAATAGGAGCGTGCTTTATTAATCGCGTTAAGGAAGTAGTCAGATTTCAAAGATAATGCAGGAGTATTTTTGCGTGATCACCGTGTTTATTTTTTATTTGATAATAAGGTGAGAGGAATGTCTTTTAATCCCCTGCTGATTTTGTTCGTTTGCCCAATGACAATGAAATGATCAGTATATAATTTTAATGGTTTAGTCTAACAGTGGGAGACAGAATAAGAATAACAACAAAAACAACAAAAAATGAAATAAGTATTTGATCCCTCATTAATCAACAAGATTTCTGGCTTTTTATTTACTGTACTTAATTTTTCACACATTTCCTCATTTTGTGTTGTATTTTCTTCTTATTCGTCTTAACCTCTTGCATTCAACATCAAACAATTTCTGACACTGTTTTCAAAACACAGGTTTAGAAGTATGTATGCATGGGTCACTTGTTCATAAACATGAGCTACAGTGGAGGCAAACACATGCTTTTTGTATATGTAAGTATGTAGTTGTAGTGTTTTCATGTACTTTCCTTTAACATGAGCTAAGACAGAATAACAAAAAGTGAAATTTATGTGGTCTTTTTTTCCCCAAATGTAAAGTGAAGGAACTTAACTGTCCTGAACAGTGCCCTGACCTCAACCCCACTGAAAACCTGTTAATATGAACTAGATTTACTGCACCTAATATCAGGGCCTGACCTCACTAATGCTTTTAAAGCTTAATGAGAACCAATTTTCAGTCATGCTTCAAAATCTAGTGAAAACTCCCTAAAACTTTGTTACTACCAGTACTAATTTAATTGGCATTCGTAATTAAATAGAATTTATCTCACAGCCTACCAAATCTTATTGGGCTTCACTATCATCAAAGAACATTTTTAATATACCTTTCTCTTTTTTCAATTTGGACAAAGTTTACACACCAACAGTTCCCCGCTTACTCTCTTCTCTCCTAACACACTTTAGACTATCAAGCACTAAAATACTTCCTAATAGTTTAAAGCTTTCAGAACTTTTCAGCGTCTTCTTGGTTCATCTTTATTAAAGAAACAGTAAGTTTCAAGCACTAGCTATATTTTGGTTGGAAAAATTACTTTCTGAAAAACTATTTAGTTTCACCCAAGTTGACCACCATTTACTATGAATTTAATTATGTTTTAAACAACCTAAACCTCTCAAACATTCAGTGTAGCAAATAAATTCAAATAGAACTGAATTCCTAGACCCCAAAGCTGCCTCTGCGGGGCCTTTAGTTATATAAATGACATACAAGTCAATCTGTCTTATAGTCTTATATTAGTCCATATATCTATACAATGTGGTGGCAATAAGACTCCATGCAACCCAAAACGTAGCCCCAGATTTAACAAAAGCTTTGACCTTTAAGTGTAAGACAAATATAACATGTAAACAAGCCAATATTTGTCAGGTAAACACATTTATCAGAATCTCTTATGCTGTATTTCTAAATGTAAAATATTCAGTAGTACATGAAAAATAATGCAAAATTGTTAAGCTAAGCTACTAATACGGGTAACTGATGTAAAAATTCAAATGTAAAATTATACATTATGTTCTAAAGTTATATATTATACATAGATTAGGTGGCAACTCCACCGGTTAATAGTCTGCATGACTGCATATTAGCCACATAGCCATTCGCATGTGCCTCTTACTAGCTTTTCTAATCAGCAAATGTTTTAATGTACCCAATTTAAAGATTCTTCAAAAACATATCATAGGGACATCAAACTCTAAAATAAACGCAAATTCTTAAATGTCAAAATCTTTAAATTAATTTAAATTTACTTAATACAACTCTGACTAAAACAGTCTTGTTTTTTGACAATTTTTAAAAAATATCTTTAACAAATGATTGATATTGTCAGTGTTAATTTTTTGTATATGACAGCATTTATTCATGTCTAGTCTCTGATTTGGCCAGGAACCTTTCCAGTACTGTTGTGTTCACACGATGCATCATTAAAAACTGTCCATTGAAATGAAACACTGGGATGTCGTACTTGTATCTGTCATACCACACGCTGTTCTCAGGAAGAGTAATGTCAACCTCCTGCAAAACAAACTTAACAAAGGCAACAAACAGTGATAAACTGATGCAGAAAACATTTAATGTAAAAACATGTGCTTAACTATCATACTAGCTTATTGGAACAATGGTAATACTGTACCCTATGTTTATATGGTTCTATCATTTCTTTTGCTTCTTCACACAGGGGGCACGGATCCTGTCAAAGCATGGCAATAATATTGTTTATTTTTTGTTGTTGTTGTAAAAATTTAAAAAAAAAAGTATTAAAAGGTGGGTCTGTAAACTTACCTTTGTAAAAAGAGTTAAAATGGGTGAAGACATATGTGAATAGGATGTCCTGATATATTGAGACGGAGTCTTTATCAGGTGGAGAAGTTTTGGAAGTAGTGTAAGCATGTCTGTAACATAACAAATCCTTTAATTTTATGTTTTTCAGACATTATAACGTTACAATGAAAAAAAAACAATGTCAGCCTTAATGTTGCATATTATGCCTAACCAGGAATTAATCTCGTTTTAGGAGCGTTAGGATAAGGTTTTTCTAAACAATCAATGGTTACCACGAGTAAAGTTTGTGGGAACGTTTGGGAAACGTTTACTTAACTACAAAGTGCAGATCAGATCAATTTGTTGAATATCCGTAAAGAAAAAACATCCGCGAAAATCTGGATGTTAAAAGATGTTAGACAGAAATAAATACAATAAAACATTACACTTTTTTTTTACTTTCGGGTCTTTAACTAGTTTATTTGGACTGGATGACGTGCAATAAAACCTAAACTTACAGTAAAATAAAATGACAATAGATCTGTTAAAAATGAGATTACATCTTGCAATGCTGCGTTGTTTGCACACAAAGAAAACCATTCCACACTTTTTAACGGCAATATACAGTGGGTTTTTTTTTAATCATTTACATACCCTACAGCACAGCAAAATATTTAAATTACCTTCATAACAGCCTTTTCTTTGACCTTAAAGACAAATAAACTAGAACAGGAAAACAGGGAAGTAGCTTCCGGTTTAATGCGGTAGCTTATTGGTCAACAGAGCTGGCAATCAACTTTTCGCGATTCAAAAAATTTATCAATCTATTTTAAACAAAACATTGCTAAAAAAAAAAGCATCTTATGCATTTTATGTTTTATTTTTAAATGTTTGGAAAACATCTGTGTATGTTATTGTAAACTTTTTATCTAGTATTAAAAAGGACAGCACTAGGAACTGAACACTAGATGTCGGCATTTCCCTTTGTTTTCTTTCAAAAACAGTGCTGGTGATTTATGTCGGTAAAAAGTCTGTAAAATACAAATCATTTTATAAAAGCATTAAAAAAGAGGTTGTTTAGTATAGTTATTATTCTATACATGGATTTGAAGATAATTAAATATATTTTATTGGCGCCTACATCCAAAGAGATTACAGTGCGGTTAGACAATGCAAATAAATGGGTTTGGATAATCGTGTTTAGATGACTGTGGATATGAGATATAAAAAAGCAGTGGTGAAAAGGCAGTAATTTTTAGCTGAATGTAGCATATGAAGATTTAGCTTTTGTACACTCGGTTCTCCAAGTTGAAATTACTCCCCTCCTCTTCATTGCTATGCTAATTAGCCGCGCTGCTCTGAGCTCTAAGCACTGCGCTCTGTCCTTGCAGTGTGCCAGGAGATGCGCACAGGACTTCAGTGTTCCTTCTTCTGAAAACACCACGTATCATAGCTTCACAAGGATTGCAGTTTTATAACCTAGAAAGTTAAAATATTTGGAGCAAACTCGAGTTTCGTGTATAACGTGCACTTAATTAAAGGAATCAAAGCGGATTCATGAGTTTGGACCGAAGTGGTACTTTCGCATATAATTGGTAAGAGCTCATTCATTTGGTGTTAGACTTTGGTGTTTTTATTTGTATCTTTATTGTCTATTGCTTTTAAAAAGTCAAACAAATTGCGGCATTCAATAAGGCGATTAATAGTCAGTTTGCGAAATATCCAGGTGTCTAAATATACAGTTTCGTTTATTTTATTAAGGTTAAGAAGTTAAGCTTTGAATTTCTTCGGTTACTTTTAAACACAAATATCATCTTATCACAAATTATGACAAAAACATTTGCAGTAAATTAAATGTTAAAAAAAATGATATTATATGATATTATTATCACTATAATGATAATCACTATATTATCATATATGCTCAAAATATGAAGTATCTTTTACTGGAATTGCTCTTTCTCGTTTAAAACGTTTAATGCATGCAAGGTTTGTACTAGTGAAATCACCCCTCAGAAACCTTTTATTAGTGCATCATTTATTTATTTATGTTGCATTTGTGCATGTAGATTAATGCATTTTACAGTAGTGATTTCTATATAACTGTAACTGGCAGAATACTTTCTTACTACTGCACTATATATTTTTTGCATTGCTTAATTAGAACTACTTTACAGTTCAAAATGACCTGTTCAGCACCTGGTTACAGCCCAAATATAAACTCCAATCAGTTAAGTAATGCCAGCAGTCCTGTGGAGCAAAACTGTTTACATGCGGGAAGTGTTGCCAGTGTCCTCAGAGCCTGGCACTAGAAGTGAAGAGCCCCTGCTTTGGTGCTCTTTGTTTCTCTGTGGGATTCGCCATCATGTGACCTGTATGAATGGAGGAGCGGACTGTCTGTCCACAGGCGAAAGCTCATGCTGTTTGATAATGCATAATGCATGCCTAACTGTGAGCTAGAAGAACGAAAACATGACAAAATGCCCATGCAGCATTTAAGTTACATAAATGATGTAGATTTCAAGTGATCAGTGCATTCATACCAACAGTCCAACCATGAGTAAGTAATAGTACGGTTATTTTAACTATGCACATTTTTGGAAACAAAATTGGTGTAATTTTCTAACCAAATGCATTTAAACAAGTGCTTCCACATGATCTTTCATCAGCAGTTGCTGTGTTCTTTAATCGGCTCACTTGGCTGGGAACAGAAGGTTTTAGCATCGAAAAAGCTCCAGTGGTTTGTGTTGAGCTCAGATTTGTTCGATTTGCTCAAGGATGTTGGCAGCTTTTGTCATACAGTGCCTATGATGCTTGCAACTGACTGTTAAATAATAAAATATCAATGCAATTAATTTCAGTGCATTAATTTATTAAAAATGGTTCTATTTATGACTGAAAACCAGTGCATCCTAATTTCTTTAGTAACTTTATTTAGAATTTTGGTTGTGAAAGGATATTGTGTTTTTGTTGTAATGATGTTGTTGTAAGGGCGTTTTATCATTGTAGTATGATGTTTGTTTTTGAAAGTGGTACTTTGCACCAGATGGTTGCAATAAAAACAGAATATTCCCATGGTATAATTAAAGGGCTTACTATCATGAAGTGGCTTTACCATTTTCTGAAAAAATATGCTGAACCATTACAAATTGCCGTTTTTCTATGCATATATACATTCTTGTGAGGCACACACTGCTGAAAATCAGGCATTATAGTCCCTGAAAATGGAAGATTGGAAGAGCTTGGCAGAATTGTTAGATAAAGACTTGTGTGAGATATGTGCAATCATTTTGAAGGATTATGAACAGCTGTAAACTTTGAATAGCATAAAATGTAGTTCATGCCAATGCAAGTTGTTTTACTCAATTCACTCACAGTTCTGAATCTAAAAATCAGCAAAATTTTGCCGTCTCTTTAACTGTCCAAAGCCAGATGTGTTTTGGGAGTGCTCAGTGGGAACGGCTCACTGAGATGTTGTCTGACTGACAGGCACACATTGCTGCATTTACTGGCTGCTTTATTGAACGGTGTGGAAAATCAGCAAGCTCCAATGCCTTACAAATGCAGAGCTCTGCCCCGATTTTTTCACTGGATTAAAAACTTTTACCAAGTTTGGGCTTTGGTGGTTTAAACATCCACTGATGTTATGGAGGAGAATTTTAGTCTGTATTTAAGATGTTAAACCACAGTCCAGTCCTCTCACAGGAAAAGTTTGATTTTCTTTCTCAGTGTTGTCAGTGTTGTCCCTGAATGTCCTGATATATCAAATTAAAAATTTACTACCTTAAAATCCAAGTTCCAAGTTCGATGATTGTCTTTTTAAAATATTGTTTTAAATCTAAATCTTTAGCGTGTCTTTAGCCTCTTGTCAGTTCATCTTTAGATAGTTATAAACATCCACCATTTGATCTAAGATGTTTATCACATGATGTAAAAATATAGCACAGTGTCTTAATGAGGCCATGTGCATGTAATGCCCACCGTTAAAAAAGTATATTCAATTCATTGTGCAAGGTACGTGTACAGAGCCAATGAAATGCATTTTTCGCATATCCCATCTTAGTAAGTTGGGGTCAGAGCGCAGGGTCAGCTATGATACAGCGCCCCTGGAGCAGGAGGGGTTAAGGGTCTTGCTCAAGGACCCAACAGTGGGTTCATTGTCATTGTGCAAGGTACACGTACAGAGCCAATGAAATGCATTTTTCGCATATCCCATCTTAGTAAGTTGCGCAGGGTCAGCTATGATACAGCGCCCCTGGAGCAGGAGGGGTTAAGGGTCTTGCTCAAGGACCCAACAGTGGTTGGGTCCGGTTGACTTGCCGGAGGTGGGGCTCGATCCCAGGTGTTTCTGGTCTTCAGATTAACAACTCAGCACCTTAACCATTTGAGCCACCCTGCCCCCAAAAAACAAAGATATAGAGCATTTTAATGCAGTGACAAAAGAGGGATTTAAAAACCTCATCCGAGCAGTGAGAGGTGATATAAAATTCCCTCTCACACATATTTTAGCCGCGTTGCAATCTGAGAGCTTTACACTGAATATAGGAATAAAATGTAAGCGGTATATTACGCTATAACAACAGGCCTGTGGTTTAGCCAGACGACCAAACTGTATCTCATTTCACTGCAGCAGTGCCGACTTCAAGCTAAAGACTTGCAGAATTACTGATAGCTAGAATACCTACCTTTTAATTTTTATTGGAAGTGAACAAAGACTGGTTAGACAAACACAGAATATATACCTTTGAAAATTAAGACAAATAAGTAGCACCTGAACATAATAACACAAAGAAGTAAACAGAAACTAAGAATAACAGAAAACCGGAAGTAGATCCTAGCGACATCCTGGGTAGAGGTCTCGTCCTTAGTGGCATCCTGAGCAAAATCAGGGGGGCGGGATCCGGCCTGTGTCAAGGTCAGGGGCTGGGATCTGGTTTGAGTCAGAGTCATGGAGCGGAATCAGGTCTTTGTCAATGTCAGGGGGCGGGATCAGGTCCTGGGCAGAGAGGGAGCCTGGGCGGAACCAGGAGTCAGAGATGGAGCCTGTGTGGAACCAGAAGTCAGAGAGGAAGCCTGGGCGGAACTAGGAGTCAACGTCATGTCAGTGTCTGGAGTCATTGTAGGCTCTGTGCTAGCCGTGGTACTGCTTGGCGCCTCCTTCACAGGGCCCAGAGTGAACGGAGACCCATTGCATGACAAGCACCCACTCCACATAAGTCCCAAAGTCATAGCCATAAAATTCCAAAAGCTTCACATACTTTTTCTTGCCACTGCATTTACACACATCACTCAGGTAACTAATAGACCTTTATTATTTGTGGTAAGGTGAAAGCAAGCTTTCACTTCTGTTCTAAAAACTTTGTCAGAAGCCACTAATATGTAAAGTGGGTAATCCTGTATTTCCTCCTCAGGCCTTTCTATTGCTTTTTAGAGCAGAATACATGCACTTTACAGGTTGGGTAGATACAACAATGTTACAACTTCCCAGCTCCACTCACACCAGCTAAAATCCTGCCCCTAGTTTACACTTGAATAAAGGCCCAAAATTTGGGGCCAAGCAACTGTTTGTGAGACAAAACATTTGTTAAGACCATATCCTTATACTGGCATCAATAAAGCACAAGGGCATGACATTTAAAGTTTGACTTTAGAGTGGAGCATGGTGCAGACTTCATGGAATAATCCATTAAAGCTCTGTTGAGGTGGGCTGATCTTTGCTTGAGCCGTATGTTGTAAAACCTAATATTATACCTAAAAGTTTCAAATGATTCAAGCAGGCTTCAAAAAATAACATTTAATGGCAGTAGAGAGAAAGAATTTCATCTAATCATGACAAATGTCTGAAGCACCACCTGTCCCTTTAAAAAAAGGATTGAAGACAGCTTGCAGAGAGAGCATTTTAATCCAGTATTCTGTGGAGTTTTTAATTAGCCCCCTGAGTGGCTTTAGCTTCAGAAAACCCCTCCTTCACTGCCTGCATGCTCTGAAAAGCTCAGCAGAGAGTAGTCTGTGACTTGAAAACTAATTATTCTGTGTGAATTTTTGGAAGCAGAAATTTGGCTTGGGGTTACACCTGCTTCTGTTACCAACATGCCAAACAAATGTTTAGCAGGACCTTTAAAGTGTACTTTTAACCATAGCACGTTCAACAGATTTCCACTGGGGAGACATTTTAAGTAAACATTTTTCTCAACTGTTTCACTTGACTTTCATTACATTAGTTTTGCACCAAGGCTATTAAAGTACACCAGGATGTATTTGAAAAAAATCTTGAGAATATACATAATGTGTTAGTTTTGTAAAATGTTCACTGATTGTTAGGTAAATATAACCATTGAATGGTAAACTTTCCTTGTCTGTCTGCCCTCTTTGGCACATGCTGGAAGATTTGAGGAAAATAGAGAATTTTTCCATAAATTTTAATGTCTTAACATTTTGTTTTAGAAAAATCATCAGACTTATTTTTGTAATAATTACATTTGCAGCATTTGGCAGACACCCTTATCCAGAGCGACTTACATTTATCTCATTTACACAACTGAGCAATCAGGGGTTAAGGGCCTTGCTCAGGGGCCCAGCGGAGGCAGCTTGGTGGAGCTGGGAATCAAACCCACATTCTTGGTAGTCCAACATCTTTACCATGAGCCACCACCTACAGGTAAGATGTTCCTGCTTTGGCTTTCCGCCTGACGCACCTCCACTGGTGCCATTAGGTCAGCTACAGGGTCGTCAGCTGGAGGCCGCCGATCACTGATGTTTGGCCCCCCTAAACCAGTACATCTCCCGGCAGGGGGCAATGGCAAATAGGGAACGTCTCCCTGCCACCCCCTGCAGCTACCTTTACAGGGGTGTGGGCCCCCACCCATTGAGCAGTTGGACTATTGATCTACCAACAAAACCCCGGCACCCAACCTCCACTGGGTAGACCCTGGCTCTACAGCTCGGCTCTTGGCATTCTGCTGCTAGCTCAGAATACTTGAGATGCTTCCTTTCATGGGCTGCTGTCATGCCTTCTTCCCAGGGGATGGTGAGTTCAATAAGAAGAACCGTTTTCTCCATCGTAAACCACATGATGATATCTGGCCGAAGGGTAGTTGTCACAATCTTTCTTGGTAATGCCAGCTGCCTAAGATCTGCCAACATCCTACACTCTTTGCCCGGAGTGAGCATGGTGTTCTATTGCTAAAATTCTTTGTGAGTGATTATGCATTAAAATGAAAAAACAAATGAACTAAATCCTGTGATTTAAAATATAGCTAGAATATAGATAATTAGAAAATCAAAACCTTTTTACAGATTTCAGATTTACACAGATTCATGCATGACCTTCTACATTTAGTGTTTGTATTTTTGTAAATATAAATTTACATTTACAAATGTGACAAACAAAAGTGCTGTGAGTCTCATCATTGAGCAGATCAATACTAGTACTCAAAACAAAGTATAACAACCCCTTTTATAATTTAAATGTCACAGAACAGGAAAAAGTTTTGAGGCGGAGCTACCTTAGAACCTGGTGGAATGGCGGGACCAGTGAAGCGGTATATATATATATATATATATATATATATATATATAGTTTAATATCAATATATATATTATATATATATATGTGTGTGTGTAACTGTTTTTTCAGGCCTTGTGCTTATGTAGGAGTTCTGTACTTAATAATACTGAATGTGTAATGAATCTTTATAATACATGGGTTTTATTTTCTATAATGAGTGACTTTTTTCTGAAATGATTTTTCTAAAGAATGTTCACCTTTTTCGTGATAACAGTGCAAATTTAACATTTTAAGGCTCAAAAAAAGGTTTTCTTGTTGTCAATAAACATTGAGAAATTAAGGAAAAAGATTCCCCATAATCGGGTTAAACATAAGGTTGCTAATGCCTGAGATATACATATAGACATTTAGGTTTACAGATGTACATAAAATCCTTTCTGTTGTATGGTTTTAAATCAAACTATGTTTCTTACAGATAAGTAAGTTTACATTTGTTTTTACACAAATTATCATATTTATGTATTGTAAACTGTCAAGATACGGAAATGTCCCGTATTAAAGAATTAAATAGCATGTCCTGTTTTGAATCAATACAGGACTGTGTTCGTGCTATATTAAAGAATAGTTTGTGAAGATTGCGATTTCTCCTCTGGGTAATGCTTGCTGCCATCATCAGTTTGATTGGTTTAATAAAATTAGGTTTAGGCCAGGGCCAATCAGATTCAAAGAGGCCATGTCTATTGGCAGTAATGCTTGGGAAAGATGCACCGGCAAAAGCAAAATGATAGTGGAGACAGCTACAGATCTGTTTCCAGCATCGAAAGATCCAGAGCTAAAATTAAAGCTAATGCAACAGTACAGACAAAATTGGGAGAAATCAGATACATGGCTGGAAACTGTTGGCAAGTGTTCTCTGTGGCACACAGGGGGGTCTGTCAGAACTTACAGACCCCCGTCTGTCCAGCACACCGTCTCACAATTTTTCTCACGAGGCAGATAGTGTAATAACAGTTTGCTATTAACCTTAATAATTTTCTACAACATTTCAGAAATAACGTTTAAACGTAAATAAATCACACCCCTGTATTATGATAAAATACCTTTGTTAGGACTGATAGTGATGCTGGCATAAAGCATAAATCACAAAAATTACATATGCATAAAACATTATGTCTAGGTTAAAACTAAAATGAAATAAATAATTACATACAGTAAATACAGCTAATTTTAGTTTATGATTTATGGATCTGTTAATTTAAGTTTAAGTTAATTAAATATGGTTTAAATCTTACAAGTTGTAACAAATCCGCTGAGGCATGTAGTACTTTTGAGAACCCAAAGGTGCAGTGCACAGAAGTGACACAACCATTGAACATAAACTATATTTGACTGGACTTCACTTGACATAAACACAGTTTGACTTAGCTTAGCATGAACATGAACATGAAGAGACTCACCACAGCGGTACACTAACAATAACCCAGAAAACACAAGGCGACAAAGGTGCTATACCTAAGGTGCTAGACTAACAGGAAGCACATTAACTAGATGAAAGAGACCTGAACATATTTTTAAAAAAATGACCAAACAAACTAATAAAAGCATGACACAAGGACAGGGGGATCACGTGACCAGAAACAATTGCAAGCACAGAACAACTTGAATTCAAAACATAAAACAAGAACTATCACTAACTATCGTTCGTGTGAATCCAGCTATGAGAGTATGGCTAATAGTGAAGTGTGTTGAGTTGTGATAATAAGAGAGAGTGCATGTGTTCACAATGATTTCAAGAAAAGATGGTTTATTGTTAATGTCCACTGGGACATTATGTTATAATTAAAATCACTAGAACGGTCCTGTTGTCATAGTGGCTCCAAGGTGCGTCAAACCATTCTTGGTTAGATTTAGGGTTTCACTTTTAAACTTCCAATATCTCCTACCTCAGGCACACCAGGTTATATGGCGCTTTTCAGACACCACAGCAGCGCCCTTGTTCGTTTGACCCCCCAGTTGTTAGGGGGCATTGCGTCTGCAGCTGTGTCCAGCCAGTTAGATGAAACCAGAGCTGGGTAAATGCTGCTGCTTTCATTCACTCTGTCCACAGAAACAGTCAGTCACTCTGTCTGTTCACATTTCCGTATCTTAACAGTTTACAATACATAAATATGATCATTTGTGTAATACTTGCTGCCATTATCACTTGGAGGCTTGAGCTATGAAAACCTTACACTTCGTGGGGCCACTAGTTTGTTTCTATTGTAGTTAAACGAAACCTAAGATCAGAGGAAACTGAAAAAATAATTTAGTGCCAAAACGAAGAAGCACCTCAAAAATGTGTCACTATTGGGGTTTTAATAGCAATGACCACATGCAAACTAAAGTTTTAGTTAGAAAATGTAAATCTTGAGTGGCAACACTAAAAGGGAAACACTACAAATGTCTACAGTCACATCAAAACCAAACACAATTTCTATTAGCTATGCTCAGCAGAAAAATGAATTCTGCCACAGAATCAGCAGTATTTACTTTTACATACCTTATTATTTCTGTTAAAATGTTCACCATGTTAGCCACAAAAATTTGAACCGTGCATATCAGCAGGTGTACTAGCAAATAATTGGAGTTTAGCATCTAGCTTTATAAAAAAATAAAATCTGATGATAATGTTATAATGTTATAATTTAGTGTAACTTGTATGTTAAAATCGACAAAATTGGAAATTTTGGTTTGTGAAAACAAACTAACAGAATCTAATATTAAGTAATTATTGAAATTAACATTGTCAGTCATACATTTGGTTTGACTTAACATAGCTGGCAGAGGTGTGACATGAGTGTTAATGGCAGCAGTGATTTGTCCAGGCTCTATCAATTGAACAAGTGGAATTTGTTTAGCAGGAGAGAGCAGCCTGGTTTCAGCATTATCGTTAGCTGAGAGAGAGCTCCAAGTTGTCTGAGACATACAAGCTACAATACCAGCCTGTTTATGACATGTGGCTTGTCTGGCAGCAAAGCAGCTATTGTCAGCACAGCCTGAACTGCCACACTGTCCTGTCAATCACAGGGGCAAAAAGCACTGGATGAAGGCGATTGATTGCATTCACCAACAACCTTAAACCCACAGCAGATCTAACTGAACAAATCTGTTACTAAAAACAATTTGATTACGCTTCAACTATATTTCAAATCCCTGAATGCTTGCTTTCCCCCTATTCACAGCATGTTCTCAAGAATATATAAATAGAAGCAAAATTATTCCTTCTAGGCTTGCTGTGGATTGAGCATACTGTAAATGTAGCAGTGTTTTGCCTATCAAAAAAACTCATTTAGGAAACCCACAATGAGATGGTGTATGTTAAGACATTTTTGCGGAATCCCACAGCAAGGAAAGGCATGAGAAGTTGGAAGCAATAGGTGTGTCTCTAAACAATGTAATGAACATAAATAAAGGAAGAAGTTTGAACCTCTCTGTGGATGCAACAAGGTTTAGGCTAAACTGAGAAGGCTTTTTACCTTTCTTTAAAGATAATGGCCCGCACCTTCCTCTGTTGATAGTTGTCCTGTGCTAGGGCAAAGCTAACTAATAGTTGAAAATTGTCCAAGAGTAAATTAAGAAGAAATATTTTAGGTCTTTAACATAAATTCACATTTCTAAATTAATGACAGCAAGCATGCTTTAACAGGAAACAAAATGGCTATCAGAATCTCTGGTCAATAGTAAAGAGAAAAATCAGCTTTAAAACATTAGGAAATTCTTTTCTTAAAATAAATTGGTGCTAAATAGCTCATTATGCAGTTTTAAGCACTGTTAATTTAAACACTATATGCTTTTTATTGTCCTTCAGTAAACCCATATTGTAATGTACAGCAAGCCTGTCAGATATCAACCTTGATTCATTCTGTCAGTACATGCTTTTCGCTGACTCTAAATGCAGTCTTTAACACTAAGCCAATGTTTTCATCTAAAACTCACATTTTAAAAGGTCAACAGATTACAATAAAAATCGTATGCTGACACATTGGTATGTAGTATATGTCCAAAATATAACATTGATATTTTTAAGTTTTGATTGGTCTAATGTTTTTAAATGTTTTTAGTTGCCTGAAGGTATTTCCCATAACGATGCCCTGCCTTTTGTGGCGCTGTACCTCTGTCCTGCTGGGCCTCATGCTGCCTTATGGAAGTGACATCATCACTGAACCTGGAGGACCCTAACGTCTGTAGCCACTGGGAGAGGTACGTCACCTAATGGGTTCCTTGCTACTGATTCCTGATTATCTATTGATTATGATTTTGTGATATTTTTGTAGCAAAGTAAAAGCTCAGAATAGATATGTATGAGCGATTTGCTAAAATAACTAATATGATTGGTAGATTTTTTATTTACAGATTTTGTACTAAAAATAGAACAGCTGTCAAAAATAAATCAACAATTCATGTATGTGCAAATTTGCGTCACCTACTTATAATGATAAAATGCAGATTTAGAGCTTGTCCAAATAAATGGCATACAGATCATACACTCCTACAGTCCAGTCTTCCTTTCCTTTTTTGACACCCACACATGACATTTTAATAGGCAGAAAAATCCTGTTGCCAGAATAAGGAATGATTCAAGAATCCATTAAAGCAGATTGAAAAAGAACAAAGGTGGAGGCTGCTTTCCCAGATAGATTTACTTTCACTGAGTAATGCTTGGTAACAGCTGCTGTGCTATGAGTGTTTGTAAAGAGAGAGGGAGGCTGTTGGACAGCGCCTGCAAGGATATACAGCAGTGTGAGTGTGGTCTAACTATTTCTTTATAGATAGTACTTAATGCCACTTTTAGTCACCATTGTTTATGCCTGTTGATGATGTTTTAAGATAATCACAAATAATACAGAAACACACATTATTTTTTTACTATTAGTTGGTCTGTATGCTATAAACAGGTCTTATATGTATCTATATTAAACACCAAGATGATACATTACCCTTTCTTAGTTCAGAAGCATTACTATAGTCAACACAGTACAGATTCTATATTAACATATTTATCACCTTGTGCTGGTGAGGACCACACACACAACCATCATAAAAAACTCACAGACTGTAAGTGCTAAAAGTAACATTTTAATGCTTTTGTCATTACAGTTACTCAGTCACTGTGCAGGAGTCCTACGCACACCCATATGATCAAGTGTATTACACCAGCTGCACGGATATCCTCACATGGTTCAAATGCACACGTCACAGGTACAAAAGCACAGTGTTAAGCATTTGTATTTGAGTTAAACTCATTATAGAATTCAGTATTTAATTTGGCTAAGTAATTTTTTTTAAACTTTAATACGTGCACACGCAAATTATACCTAGTTTAAAACATAATTTTTTTCAGGGGATAAGAAGTTACAAAAGGATGACCTAAGGTATAATACTAAAAAGGCATGCTGTTATCAGCAGAAAAAATAAACTTTGCTGCTTTAGATCAATTAGAAAAAAATTTAATGGTAGTATAAACCAAAATATTTAAACTAAGGAAAATATTTTATTTTACAGACTGCAGGACTATAATACATTGGAAATTGCATCAATTATGTTTTTTAAAACATGTATAAAATTGTATTTTTATAGTTTTAATAACGTTTCATAGTTTATACTTATAATAATGGTCTAAGATGTTGCATTCAGGGTAAGCTACAAGACAGCATACCGCAGAGGAAATAAGACCATGTATCGCCGCAAGTCTCAGTGCTGCCCAGGATTCTATGAGAGCAAGGAGATGTGTGCTCGTAAGTATCAATCCATGTGCCTTCATCTTTCGCACAACTTATAGTGTAACATGCCAAATGCTCTGTAAAAGATTTTATTTCTGGAGATTTCTTAGAATATTCCGTGCAGCGTTGTAGGTTATTCTAAGGATAAAGGTTCAATGAGCAGTTTTGATGACTAGGCTTGAGTAGACAAATAGATGATGATTTACCCCATTCACGCCAAAGAATAAGTTAAATGTTTATAAGTTAAAAACTAGGGATGTGTATTGGTAAGGGCCTTATGGTACATGGGTCACAATATTTTATTGCAATGCAAAAAAAAAGAAAGAAAAAATTAGCTAAAAAGTAGACTCGGAACACATTGTTAGTATCAAACAGATTACTTTTATTCCAGAAGTAAACACAAAGCAGTAGAGACTTTGAACTTATCAAACTTAGAGTCTTTGAAACAAAGGGAGAAGTGCCAGGAACACGTGGCATACATACAGTTAGAGGCTTGTAAAGTCTGTCGAACTTGGAAACGCATCCTTAAAAACGCTAGGAGAGTCATGGAAACACAAGGTAGAGTCCTACTTTCTTAGCTGAGACGAGACAGCGTGCTGAGGTAAGTGAATGACTTAAATAGGGAGAGTAAGTGTGATTAGGGAATGAGGTTCAAGTGAGTGGTAAAGTGAGGAGGAGCCTGGCGTGTCTGTGACAGTTGCATACACCCTTATTATTTCTGCCATGCTTGCTTCTGAGACAATGGTCATATGTGTCAGCGACAACTACAGGAGGAAGTCATGACACGCAGTGTGGGTTTCAATAAATTTAGATAAAAAAAATCAGTTTAAAACATAATTTAGATATGTATCAATATTAATTCAATTCAATTATATTCGTATATAGCGCTTTTTTATGGTGATTGTCACAAAGCAGCTTTACACAATTAAAGAAATTATAAGATGAAAATGAGACAGAAATCAGTTTGTCCCTGATGAGCAAGCCGGGGGCGACCATTTGTCTTCCCCGACTTATCTGCTATGTCCAGTGCTCTGGCTCCTGGGATACATCTAACTACTGCCGCTGGCGCCCCTAAAGGCCTAGCTAATTTCACA
Source organism: Bagarius yarrelli (assembly GCA_005784505.1). Classification (NCBI taxonomy): domain Eukaryota; kingdom Metazoa; phylum Chordata; class Actinopteri; order Siluriformes; family Sisoridae; genus Bagarius; species Bagarius yarrelli. The sequence continues at coordinate 147,345 of VCAZ01000197.1, read as the reverse complement.
TGCCTCACTATAGAATCTCCTATAACCAGAGTACCTTCAGGTTTCTCAGTGGGTGCTTCACTGAGGAGGGCAAATCTATTGGGCACGTGAAGCGTAGTGGCATGCTCCAGTGGGTTAGCCTTAGCTTTAGCCTTAGCTTTAGCCTTAGCCGTAGCTTTGGCTGCGCGAGTATGCCGCCGAGTCATCACCCATTCGCCACGCTGTGAGGGCTCTAATGCTGGAATTGGGGGCTGGCTAACTACGCCTGTAGCATCCAGACTCGCCACTATGGGAGAGCTAATCGCTTTCCCTCGCTAACCCTCTCTAACGTCTGGATGTGTTGCTCTAAAGCTAGGATCTTCTCCACCAAAGTGCTAACTAGCAAACATTTATCACAAATTAAATTATCGCTAGTGGCAAGCTACAGTTCGAGATGGCCGACAAGCCTGCCAAGCTACAGTTCGACATGGCCGACAAGCATGAGACTGCTCACCTCGTGCCTGCCAAGTCACAGCCTCAGTTCAAGATGGCCAATACACCAGAATTGGATCACGTTGAGCCCTCCATGCCAGAGATGGCTCACAATGAGCCCGCCACCACCAGAGATGGCTCCCAATGAGCCCCCGCCAACACCAAAGATGTCTCACGATAAGCCTGCCCACTCCAGAGACGGCTCCCAATGAGCCCACTACGATAGAGATAGCTTACAATGATCCCGCCATGCCAGAGATGATAGTTTATGATGAGACGGCTGACGATGAGCCCGCGGTGCCAGATACAGTTCAGGCCGAGCCCGATGTTTCAGAGATGGCTCACGCCGAGCCCGCTGGTTCCAGAAACAGCTCATGCTGAGCCGGCTATGCCAGAGACTAACCACGCAAACGTACCCTTATCATTTTTTTTTGGGGGGGGAGAGAACACTCTCAGATAGAGCCAGGACCAGGACTGATGAGAATATCATCATTTTCCTGTCCCAGCGAATGAGCCAGATCTTGGGTTATCCCCACAATGGCTCCTCCACGACCTGCTTCGTCCACCCTGGGTTCCATGGCCTCTATGTGGACCAGGGGTTGGGGTCCTGGGGGCTTCATGGGTCTGGCCCACTATCCCACCCCCTAGACCGTAGGGGGTCTAGATGTAGGTATGTAACACATAAGATGTTAATTGGGTTGGAGTTAGCATCGGGAACCGCCCATTGAGGGGAGGTTATGTAACAATTGTGTTTCCTGTTTTATGTTTCATGTTTTATGTTTGATCTTGTTTATGTTCCATGTTGTTTATGCTTCTTGTTTTATGTTACTTTTTATGTTTATGTTTTTTGTTTCACGTTTATATTGTGTGTATGTTTTGAGTTCATGTTTATTGTTCATGTCTTTGTTTACTTTCTGTTTTGTTCTTGTCACGTGATCTTTGTTCCTCATGTGCTTCTTGTCATGTGATCTCCTTGTCAGGTGTCGTGTTCCTATTGATTTGTCTTGTGTATTTATAGCCCTTGGATTTCCCATTGTCTTGGATTTTGTTTTGTCCCTGTACCGCTATTGTGAGTCTGTTTATATCAAGCCAAGTCAAGTTAGTGTATTCTAGTCAAGTTTAGTCATGTATGTTGTTTGTTTAGTGTTTATTTTTTGTGCTAGTTTTTTAAGCTAAGCTAAGATAGGTCAAGTTAAGTATAGTTTAGTTTATGTTTATTGTTATGTTTTTTTGTCATGTAAATAAACTGTACTACTGGGTTTCTAATACTACTCACTTTAGTGGGATTCCGTTACAGTTAGCTACTGTATATCAATACCTTTTGTTTATATCCAGTCTCCTTTTTTTCATTTTCTCAATCCATCTGGTCTGCTGCATCTGACAAAAATTGAAATGAGGGAAATTTTTTTTTGCAGATTTTCTTAATTTTTTAAAATCTATTTGACTGCATTATGCATTAAAACATCTATGAAAATATCTCTAAATTAAACCATATAAAACTAATTGTTTATTGTAAAGCAAATCTTCTTAGAAAGTAAACCTTTTTTGGCCTACTGTGTTGCTGACTGAATAGGGCATTTATACAGTATTACCATTTACCTGTTAAATTGTCAGTAATAATCATCAGTTTCAAATACAAATTGTCCTTTGTACAGGGGGGCAGTGGTGGCTCAAATGGTTAAGGTGCTGAGTTGTTAATCCGAAGACCAGAAACACCTGGGTTCAAGCCCCGCCTCTGGCAAGTCAACCACCGCTGGGCCCCTGAGCAAGACCCCCAACCCCCCAGGGGCGCCGCATCATAGCTGACCCCCGCGCCCTGACCCCCAACCCACTAAGATGGGATATGTGAAAAAAAACCATTTTATTGGCTCTGTACATGTACCTTGCACAATGAATTGAATGTTATTATTATTATTATTATTATTTTTATTTTTTTTGATGTAACAATAAATCAAAACACTAAAACAACACTGCAATACTTTAGACAAAAATTTTGAACAAAATAAATTAAAATAATAATTTCCAGAAATTTTGTTAACACTTTTAGACTATATTTCAAAGAATTATATTTCAGAATATACAGAATATTATAAATATACAGTATTTGTAATTTACTGTAAGTTAACATCATTTTAAACCACAACATCGATTAAGTTGGGATGTTTATTTAAGGTTTTTTAGGAAACTGTGCATTTTGTGCTAACATAGCATATATACTGCTAAATAAATGAAATAATATAATTTATATGGCCAAAACTTTGTAAACACTTTACAAACACACCCATAGGGGTTACTTTCTCAAAATGCTGCCACAAAGTTTGAAGCACACAGCTGTCTCGGATGTCTCTAAATAATGTGCATTAAGATTTTACTTTACTGGAATTAAGAGGCCCAAACACTATTTGAGCATGATAATGCCCCTGCCCACAAAACCCTGAGCTCCATGAATACAGTGTTTTATGGTTGGTGTGGAAGAACTCATCTCAAACCCACTAAAGCTGTTTAGGATGAACTGAAACACTAACTGCATGCCAGACCTCCTCATGCAACATTAGTATTTAATTTCACTAATACAGTTGTGGCTAAATGAACAAATCCTTACAGCCACACTTGAAATCTAGCCTTTCCCAAAGTGTAAAGGTTGTTAAAGTTTAGTTTGAGAAGTGACGTTAAAAATATTGTATGTTTTTCTTTCCATGTGAATTATAATGGCATTAGTATTTTAATTATGTTTTGTGCACTATATTTCGAAGTTTACCACCCATATGTGATTGTTAAACATCCCAATCAAGATTTAGTCACCATTTCGCTGGGATTTTATTTTCAGTAAAGGAAATGTATATTCTACAGCAAACAAAGACATTCTGTATATTCTGACAATTCTGTGCTCCTGCTTTTGTGTCAGCAGTTTAAAAAAGGTTCACATTTGTGTGTAAAGGTTACTTTCCATATACTTATATCTATATAGTATATTTCGTTTATTACTTTTTAATAAGAAAAATTTTATTTGGTGTTGCTTGAACATGTCCTACACCATGATCCACTTCTCAATCTAGGTCTTCATTACCAGAACTCATTCTATCCTTCATGTAATCCAGGATAAATAACACAGCCTCCGTCATTCTGGTGAAAACTTAATTAAAATTAATGCACTTAGTTTTATTCTCAGGGACTTGATCCTGTGTACGGTTGATCTATTTTTTGTACTAGTTCTATCTAGTCATTGTTTTGGATGTTATTACTGTATTTCCTTCACTGTAGACAAGTGGATTAGTAGGCAACAACACATCAAACGATTTCCCTCTGTCAAAAAGGATTTATCCTTTAATGTTTTCTAAAGGCTGTGGTTTGTTTTTTTTATTTTGTACCCTGTGTTCTTTGTCTTGGAGCTAGCTACGCTGTTTAGCAGTGCAGCATGCTTCTTTTTTTAACCTGTGTTTGTTTTTCCCATTGACTCATCTTCACCTTGACAAGGAATGAAATCTGACCCAAGTTTCTTTTGTTTTCTTTTTCACACTGATCTGTCCTTCTCCAGCACACTGTGCTAAGAAATGTGTGCATGGCCGCTGCGTGGCCCCCAACACCTGTCAGTGTGAACCCGGCTGGGGAGGAGTCGATTGCTCCAGTGGTAAGTCCTCCAGCTGGAGCTGTCTGTCTCATAACACACACACAAACACACACACTACCGTGTCAACAGCTCGAAAAGCACACAAAGGAAGTCAATCAGAGTGACGCCAAAGAGTTTGAATGTTGTGCAAAAGAGAAACCCGAAAACATTTGTTTCACATTTATTTTTGGTGTCCACAATAAACAGTTGAAATGTTTTGTTGAATTAGTCCCACATTTATGTCTAAATTGCCTCTAATGAATAATAGTTATACTTTATGACTGGGTTCAGTGCAAATTATCATTGGAATTTCAACAGATTTGAAAATTGATATTAAAACTTTTTAAAATTTCATCAGTTTGCACTAAACCGTAAATAACTAAAGGCACCAAATTCTACAACTCATAAAATTTAGACATAAAACTTTCGATTAAAATGTAAAATCTTATTTTAAAATCTATAAAAATTAAGATGAAAGGACACATATTTACAGCCATGACTCTATCGATAAAGAAGTAAAACTTAAAATGAAATGTTGGAATAATTCAATAAAACATCTTAACTGTTTGTCGTGAACACCAAAGATAAATTTGGAAAAAGTGTTTTGGGGCTTTTCCTGGCACAATATTCAAACTCTTTGGTGTTACTTTGGAATGCTCCCTTTTCTCTCACTGTATAATACAATGTTATTGGTATAGTGCCTTGAAAAAGTATTTATACCCCTTAAACATTTTCACATTTTATCACCTTACACCCACAAACTTAAATGTATTTTATTAAGATTTTATGTGATAGACCAACACAAAGTAGCACATAATTGTGAAGTGGAACAAAAATGATATACGGTTTTTAAAATGTTAGGAAAATAAAAATCTAAAAAGTGTGGAGTGCATTTGTATTCAGCCCCCTGTACTAGATACCCTTAAATAAAATCCAGTGCAATCAGTTGTTTTCAGAAGTCCCCTAATTAGGTAATAGTCCGCCTGTGTGTAATTTATTTATGTTAGAATGACCCAGTCAAAGTCCACACCTGAATCCCATTGAGCATCTGTGGCAATACTTTAAAAATTGCTGTTCTCTGTGCATGGCAGAGCTTTAAAATAATTTCTCGCCTGTAGGCGTTAGCCAGTGCCTATCTGATCCCCACCTCTTTTTTTCTTGATCTTTATTAGTTTCTATACTGTATGAAAATCCCTGCTCTGACCAGGTGTGTTGACTGTAGTGGGTTGATGGCGGCTCAGATGAATTAGAAAAGCTCCTCAGTAGCTGTGGTCTGAACTCGTCTTGTGTTTCAGGGTCTTTATAAAAAGGTCATTGTTATGTCCACAGTCTTCCTGAGTCCTTCTCGAATTAAACAAGCTTTTCTACTTAGCAATCGGTTGGGATTTATTGCTGGGAAAGGTAAGATGATCCAGGTACACTTGAAAGATCATGTTAGTTTAATACATTGCAATATAATGTAGCTCATGTTGCTGTCAAGAATCAGAAAAGTGATACATGCTACTTCCTTTGGGTTTGTATAAACGCAGCCAGGAAAAAATCTTAAACTAGAATAAACTCTGCTACTCAGTATGACCATGCTAGTCGCAAGCTGGCAGTATAAGAAGGGCTTGGTAAGGCATGATTTATACCCGTGTTTAAATAAAACCAAATCTCCAGGAAATCCATATGGCTGTACAATATGTATTATTTTGACCTTTAAATGCCTGTTTTCTGTAATTTTCTTGAGGATAATTAGTTTTATTTCACTATTTGTCTATTTTATTATTATAAATAAGTTTGTTTCACATTACACTGTTTTTTTTTTTTTTAATCTTTAGGCTACAAAAATACATTTCGGAAAGGTTTGGTTTTTATTACTTTTATTTCCAAAAAAATATTTATTTCTTGCTTTGCTAAATAGGAAATTTTACATTCGAATATTTAATTCAAAAATATATATTATTGCTCAATATCTTTAAACCACAGAATAGTCTGGATTTACTAGCCCCTCGCTTTGGCTAAAACATGCATAGGAGTTCTGATAGCTTTGTCCACTTTAGTTCTTACTTTAAAACTGTTGGATGTTTGGACTTTTTTTTTTTTTTTTTTAAAACTGTTAAATCCAAACAGTAGCTGTGTAGTAGCAACTACAACCAGAGTTACATTGGAATTGTTTTGGTCAAAGAATATTCATGTTAGAATGGCCCAGTCAAATCCCATTGAGCATCTTTGGCAAGACTTGAACATTGCTGTTCACAGATGCTTCCCATCCAATCTGGGCAAAAATTTCAGTCTCTAGATATGCAAAGCTGGTTGAGACATACCCCAAATAGCTTGCAGCTGTAATTGCAGCTCTACAAAGTATTGACACAGGGGAGCTAAATACAAATGCACACCTCACTTTTCAGATTTTTATTTGCTTAAAATTTATTTGCTTAAAAACCATGTATCACTTTCATGTCACTTTACAAATGTGCTACTTTGTGTTGTTCTATTACATTAAATCTCAAGTTTGTGGTTGTAAGTTAACAAAATGTGAAAAAGTCCATGGATTATGAATACTTTTTCAAGGCACTGTAAATAATGACTGATTTTGCGACAAGGACCCAAAAGACGCCTGTAATTTGAACAGTGGTGTATACACATTTCGAGTCTTATGGGTTTTTTTGGACTCAGTGTAGTACATGATTGATTAGCCAAAAACTGAAGTATGTTTGATTTTGATTATTTTGAAGTATTGTGATTGTTAGCTCTAGCTGTCATCCAACTGATCATACATCCACTCAGTTTTAAATGAAAGTTCTAAAACTATTTATGTTAAATTTGTATAAATGGTTGACAATCCTGTGGTGTTTACACACTAAAACACAGTAAATGACTAACTACTCCTTTCTGTATTTAATAGCATGATGATAGTGACCCCAACTGGGCACGCTTGTGAAGCTAATTGCAAGGGATGGCTTCTTGCCCTTCTGTAATTAATCAGCCATTTTTAATAAGCTAAAACTTGTGACTATTGTCCAAAATCCCTATTGTATTTTTAGATTTATCTGAACAGCACTAGCTCAATGCTTGATTCCTCCATGAACTCATCTGAGCCCTTCTCCAAATGAGGTCTTATAAAGCAGACATTAGTATACTTTCGTTTCGTAATAATTCGTTTCCTCAGATATGCTTAGATGCGTGCAGTGTAAGGATCTCTTACTTTACAGGTCACAGGGCTATAACAATGTGTCTTTGCTTTTTACTGGGTTCACAAATCAAAGCAAATTGGCTTCCTACCATACACAGAAGGCTGAAAAAGAAGTCAAGATTAATGAGAGGAAATGCAGCAAATCACCTCGAGGCTTTTGATAATTTGATAACTTATGCGTTTGATAATTCGAAGGCATCTCATGACAACACCACCATATGGTCACTGAAATTTTTACCTTTAAGTCCAGTGATGCTTCTGATTAATGCTTCATTCTCAGGTTTAACAAATCCTGCACATATTGTTTCCTGCTCTAATGATGCATTCATGGTGGGTGCCTCAGACATGACCCACTTCTACAGTTTCAGACTGAAAATGCAGCGGTTATGTTTAAGAAGTGACTTTACATTAATGTTAAAGGCAGCTGTTGGTACGGTTTGTGTTACAGCTTACAACACTTTTTAAATCTTACCATTGGCAATAAAAATACTGTTGAGTTCATGAAGAGTCTGGTGAAACTGCACACGGGTGCCCACTTCTTTTTCTGGAACATTTGTGTTAAGGTTTATTTAACATATGGTCAAAATATGATATGTATATTGTTTATAAACTTAAACATTTATATCTTATAAACAATTAAATTGTATCTCTAAACACATTTAAAACTGACATAGATGTAGCCATTAGGAAATATAAATTCTGTCCCTCTGTCCCCTGAAAATGCATAAGAACACTGAAAAAATATCCCAGATATACTTGCAGTATCAGCATGGTCAGCAAGTTTCTATTTATTTCTATTTATTAAGTCAACATTGTTAAAGTTTCTATTTTGATTGGCATCAAAGAATTTATTAATGTTATAAAAAATATGTGGCTAAAGGTTTGGGGACACCATGCAAAAATGGTCATTGGTCAGCTGCTTAGTCTTTTCCTATTTACTGTATAATTGTTATCAGTTCTGACCCTTCAAAGATGCAGAAGGTACCTGTGTGGCGCAAGAGAAACAGAAGTCAAAGCACCCCATACACACACTGCAGGACAAATTGATAAAAACCAGCCCTGTTGGAAACACCATGCTGATCTCTTATGTGAAAAATTTGACTGTGGCAACACAACCCAAACAAATTTCTAAATACCATGTGTGATTTGCGGTATATCACTAAGGTCATTTGTAATCCTGGTGACAGGTCTGAAAAATCAAAATGCCTCTGTTTCCAGCTAAGCCTTTAGCTGTTAACAGCTGAGCCTGGATTTTAAATCATGTCTAAAATTTAGAAAGACCAAAAAATAAAATCATGTAAAAACAGTGTGATAAATTAATTATTTGGTACTAAAATGTTTGATTGTTAACTGCTGATGCCACACTATTAGATTATCCTGTACTGTATTTAATGTCTATTTTTTGAGGGATTCAATTCCATAATTCGCGGTGTTGGAATTAGTCATTTGTTGCATGTAGGGTTGCCAGAGCTGTTGGGAAAACAAGGCCAAACTAGTTTAAAATAGATTTTATTGTAAATTTAATTTAAAATACCTTTGGACAGCAAAATCTTTTTTGTTAAAGCAAAAAAAAAAACAATAAACTAACAATATTATTTATAATATATTATATATTTATAATAATTATATTATTTATACTATTAATATTATAAATAATATGATTATTATATATAATTTATATTAATATCTTTGCAATAAATAAGCACAATTATCACTAATGATTTTAAATATTGTTTTTAAAATTCTGAAAAGCACAGGGTTCATTATCGCATGCATATTACATATAGGTAATGGTTTATAATAACCGCTATTTACCCTGCACTACAACAATTACATTAGGAAAAATTAAAATAGAAATGGCAGAATATTTTAAAATATAACAAAATAAAATAGAGTTAAAAAACATGTATGATAAATATATTAACATATATTAAACTACAGTAAAAAAAAAATGTAGTAGCCCCTGAAGACACTATGCAGCACTATATAGAAAAACGCTTTTATTTCTTCTTGATTTCTACCCAGTTTTATTAGTTTTTCTGCTTATTTGTATTTGTAAATTATTTGTGTAATTTACCAGTGCAAATATAGGCAAACTACTCAATACTGAGCTCTGATTAATTTCTATTTGTCATCCTCACGTCCTCTCCAGGGCACAGAGTCTCCTATTAAGTGGGACAATAGGGGGCCATTATTGTGCACACTAAAGCATGGCAAGGCCCCCAGGTCCACTTTGTTCAAACTAGGTCAGGTCTTACACACATCCCCTTTTAAAAGATAGTTTTGGGCATACTTTTTGTCTTTAGTGTTTTTTTCACCCTGCAGAAGTTTGGTGGACTTTTAAAAAGGACCAGAAAGCACTGATGTACTCTAGGCGCTGTGCAGCCTAATAGGACATGTAATACTCCAAAGACTTTCTAGGATACAGAGGGTCTAATGCTCAAATTAATATTTCATGGATAAAACTAACATGAACTGAAGTATGGGCAACATATTGGGCAACATATTATTTATACCTGCTTATTCCCTAAGTCAGGGTCACAGAGATCTGCTGGAGTCACAGTGAGCATTTGGATTCAGTGAAGTATCAACTTTTCAGGAGAAGAAAAGTTGACGAAAAATAGATTGGACAAAGGGGTAGCTTACATTATGCCCCAATCCAGCACGCTGTTCTGGTTGATTTGTAACAAAACAGTTGAAATTGTAAAGAGTGGAAATGTCAAACGGCACTATTTAACAAAATGGTTGCCCGTGGTAATCGTACAGGTGACTGATGAGAATTTTTCCACTCTTACTAGATGCTGCCTGTCTGTCAGGAACCAGGTGATCCACAGACAAATGGAGGTGGGCATAGAGGGCCAAGTTAATTTGGACAGAAAGGGGTTTGGGATTATTACAGGTTTATTTTAAAGCCACGTGTCTGTAGTTTTAATTTAATTATTGAATCACTTTTGTCCCTAAGACAAAAATAAAAGTGTTTAAACAAACATTTTTATTCTGTTAACTATAAGATTATAGATGACTTGAACTGATGGTTTATACAATATGTAAATGTTTATTATATGAGAAGGTAAATCTTCTGCTTCATACAAGTGTCAATCTGTTATTATTATTTCATGCAACACTTGAAGTTACTGCTTATATGAGAATTAAGGATGCCAGTTCTAAAATTTGTCCGATTTCAAATTTCTACTTATTATATATACACTGCTCAACAAATAGGGTACACTAAACTAACACATCCTAGATCTGAATGAATGAAATATTATTAAATACTTTGTTCTTTACATAGTTGAATGTGCTGACAACAAAATCACACAAAAATTATCAATGAAAATCAAATTTAAATGGAGGTCTGGATTTGGAGTCACACTCAAAATTGAAGTGGAAAAACACACTACAGGTGTTTGATGTAATGTCCTTAAAACAAGTCAAAATGAGGCTCAGTATGTGTGTGTGGCCTCCACGTGCCTGTATGACCTCCCTACAACGCCTGGGCATGCTCCTGATGAGGTGGCGGATGGTCTCCTGAGGGATCTCCTCCCAGACCTGGACTAAAGCATCCGTCAACTCCTGGACAACTCCAGTCTGTGGTGCAGCGTGGCGTTGATGGATGGAGCGAGACATGATGTCCCAGATGTGCTAAATTGGATTCAGGTCTGGGGAACAGGTAGGCCAGTCCATAGCATCACCGTTTGAGCAGACACATGCACATTTGTGGCCTGCTGGAGGTCATTTTGCAGGGCTCTGGCAGTGCTCCTCCTGTTCCTCCTTGCACAAAGGCGGAGGTAGCGGTCCTGCTGCTGGGTTGTTGCCCTCCTACGGCCTCCTCCACGTCTCCTGATGTACTGGCGTGTCTCCTGGTAGCGCCTCCATGCTCTGGACACTACGCTGACAGACACAGCAAACCTTCTTGCCACAGCTCGCATTGATGTGCCATCCTGGATGAGTTGCACTACTTGAGCCACTTGTGTGGGTTGTAGACTCCGTCGCATGCTACCACTAGAGTGAAAGCACCGCCAGCATTCAAAAATGACCAAAGCCAGAAAGCATAGGAACTGAGAAGTGGTCTGTGGTCACCACCTGCAGAACCACTCCTTTATTGGGGGTGTCTTGCTAATTGCCTATAATTTCCACCTGTTGTCTATTCCATTTGCACAACAGCATGTGAAATTGATTGTCAATCAGTGTTGCTTCCTAAGTGGGCAGTTTGATTTCACAGAACTGTGATTGACTTGAAGTTACATTGTGTTGTTTAAGTGTTCCCTTTATTTTTTTGAGCAGTGTATTTACTGCACATTTGTAGCATTTGGTAGCTTAATGCAGCTTCATGTATTAGGCTCTGATTAATACTGATTCACAACATAATATAAAAATTAATCAGTGTCTGTTAGAAAATGCTTGTGTTTTACAGTGGCATTTTCTTGTCATCAGCTACAACGCTTTATTTAGCCTATGGTCTATTTTCTGTGATTACATGGTGTTTTTTTTATCATTAGCATCAGAAATCACACCATCATGCATTACCTATTAAAAGTAACACAATGGCTGAAATCTATGTTTAATGGATTCCTATTTATTTTCTGTGTTTGAAGCCAGATTGATAATCAGTAAAAATAAACAAAATATGTTGTTATGTCTAGATAGTAAAAAAAAAAAAAAACCCACCAAAATGTAGTCACTTCTAAAAGCATCTGGCTTTGGGTACTCTGTTATCAGAAGTGTTTATTGACTTCACAGTAAACTTAATAGCCAAAACATGTCTTTAAGCTAAAACTCTCTAAGAAACAGTCCTGGCTTAATGAACTCTCCTGATCTATTTGTACCAGGTTTCCTGTTTTTAAGATAAACATGTGGTCTGAGGTGTATGGGCCTTTCCATCATACTGAAATCTGGACTAATCACATCAGATGTGGTGGTGTTCCAAGCTCCATAGACGTGCCTTTTTGACCTGATTGCACAGATTCTAAACTAAACTGAACTGTACAATTGTCCTTACATTGACACACTATTTTCCTATTTTTTGTAAAGCTGCTCTGACACAATCTGTTTTGCTGAAAGCGCTATATTATTAAAGGTGGCTTAACTTGAGTTGAACAGTGGGATTAAATGTGAATAAATACACTATATGTTTTATGATAGATGCCAGTAATAAGCTTGATTTTTTCATTAGTCTTACTGAGGGAGATTATTATGATTACTTTTGATTTCTTTTTCTTATACTTTTTTTTTGTTAACTTCTTTTTATTATTATGATGATTTACTTTATGCATCTACTTTTTTATGATTTTTTTTTACCCTGGTTAATTATTAATTATGATGACTTACTGATTTCTGTTTTATTTTTTTCTAAATTTTTAGATTATGATGATCTACTTTTTTCCTTTATGGCTCTAATACTTTTTTAATGATCTTACCCTGGTTAATGAAGACTTGTCCATAAATAGTGCAGCTCTAATCTAAATGATTTTTTTTACTATCAGTTTATATACTACTACATCATATCATCTCAGGAATTGTTTTCAAGAATAGACAACTACAAGCCCACTTCATCATAACTTTTACTCTGCCTATAAAACTTGCCAGCAGATTAGGGCATGGCTTCACCAGCAGCAACTGTCCAAACTGGACAGAAAAAGGCTGTGGCTTTCTATAAAATCTTATTATGACTAGTGACATAATTGTTTGGTTTATTTCCTTGACAACATGTCAATCCTTAGTTTTACCTTCTTAATCCCATGTTGTGGTATACTTTTCTTTCCTTTGAATTAAATGTAGATTTAGTTACAATTCAATGCTAAATCTAATGTGGTTATTATGGACTGGGGTACCTGTTATTATAAACTTTATATGTCTGGCAAGCACAATTTTAGAAAAGTAGGATAGTGACCTTGCATAGGATAAGTAGCACAGAAAATGGATGGAAGGATGGAGAAAGACCTTTGTTAAGACTAGGTACATTATCTATTATTGGCAATATTACTCAGGAGTAGCAGGATGGCATGAAATCTGAATTATTTATTAAGTGTTACACTAAACCTAATATTTTGCAGAGACCTGAAAAGTAATCACTGCGTGTGTTTTCTTACCATACAGCATGTGACATGAGTCACTGGGGTCCTCACTGCAGTAACCGGTGTCAGTGTAAAAATGGAGCACTGTGTAACCCTATCACAGGAGCATGTATCTGCACCACTGGCTACCATGGCTGGCGGTGTGAGGAGCTCTGCGAGTCGGGAACATACGGTAACAACTGCCATCAGAAATGCCAGTGCCAAAACAATGCCACCTGCCACCACGTTACAGGGGAGTGCACATGCAGTCCTGGGTATACTGGAGCCTTGTGAGTCACATACAATACACAGTTAAATAAGATCACAGAAATTCCTGTCAAATGTTGAGTACAAATAATACACACTTAAATAAACAATGAACACAAAGTGTTGACTTATTATTGTCTCTTTGTTGTGTCTCTGAAGTTGTGAGGATCTGTGTCCTCCAGGCAAACATGGGCAGCAATGTGAGGAGCGTTGTCCTTGCCAGAATGGTGGCGTGTGTCACCATGTGACTGGAGAATGTTCCTGTCCTGCTGGTTGGATGGTAGTAAAAAATATGCTTAATGGAATTGGACAGTTTTCTAAAAGGAGTTACTGATACCACCCCTTTTTTGCATTTTCCCCTTATCATATCATATCATATCATATATATATATATATATATATATATATATATATATCTATATATATGTATATGTGTATATATGTATATGTGTAAATGTAATATGTATATATATATATATATATATATTATATATATATATATATATATATATATATATATATATATATATATATAATATTCTGCTCTATAACAGTTCTTGTTTCTGTTGTATAGAAATATCATATTGCTAAAAGTTAAAATGAAATTGTCATTGAAATGAAAGCTTTGCAATTAATTAGCAACTTCTGACCAATTAAAGTCAATTATTTGATGGTCCTGTGGTATAAATATTGAATTTTCAGTGGGATTTAGATACACACAGCAATTTGATGTGTTATTGTTAAGCTCACAAGTTCAGCCCATTAATCCTTCCAGTTGTGTTTAGTGGTGCAACGGATTACAAAACTCACAGTTCGGATCACCTAACGGTTTTTGAGTCACAGATCGGATCATTTTTCGGATTGGCAAAAAAGGAGAAAGACAAATATAATTTGCTTTGCATTTATTACAAGAACATTTACATTAAATAACGTTGATTTTAACAAAAATAACCCTATGGCTGCTGTTTTAGCAAAAATAATATAAATTAATTACCAATGTAAAACAAAATATTCACTCCTCAGTCATTAACGTGCAACATGTAAAACAACCTGAGACCTGAAATAAACCTTAAAGTATATATATATATATATATATCTATATATATATATATATATATATATATATATATATATAGATATATATATATATATATATATATATATATATATATATATATATATATATATATATATATATATATATATATATATATATATATATATACGATGAATTAGCAGTCACTGTCACCTGCTGCCTTTCACTAGAAACCGAAGGGGCCAGTTGCTATTCTTTCACCGCATTTACTTGGTTTCTGCCATCATCTGTGGTCACTGGGATATTTATATTGTGCCTCTTTAACTTCATCTGTTGTGTAAATCTCATAGAGGGGGCGTGTCTGTAGTACCAGACTTCTTATCTTCCAGTCAGCGATAAACTTCCTGATAGATGTGCTTATCACTTTAGTCTGTTAAGTCAAAATGCTCCCATACATAAAAAATTTTAATTATGCGGGAGGCTTCTCAAGCTACTTAACTGATTAACATGCCCCGGTCATTTGAACACAACTGCTTTGTATAGTTACAAAATTACTTAAGAAACAATATCCGGCAGTAAAATTTACTTTTATTCTGCAATATTTAAAATAAAAAGTTTACAAGTTAAAAAAGTGGCAATTAATCCGCAGTCAAAGTGCGAGCCGAACTGTGGGTCGTGGTCTGTATGATCAACTGCGATCTGTTTTACTGCGTTTATTGTGACTGCTGAGGTTAATTTATTTGATAGTGTATTGGATGTCTGTGTCCAGGGAACTGTGTGTGGACAGCCCTGTCCCAAAAGTCGCTTTGGTAGGAACTGCTCTCAGGATTGTCAGTGTCACAATGGAGGAACCTGCTCTTCCTCCACAGGAGAGTGTTTTTGCACTCCAGGCTACACTGGGGAGAGGTAAGACACAAACGTTGCTGTTTTTTTAAATTTGTGCTTAACCTGCTTAACATTCAGTAGCACAAAATGGTCTATAGTATAAGTCTGAGCCAGACAGTGGAAAACTGTCATAATAACATCACAGTCAAGAAAAAAGAAACCTGTTGTAAAAACATCACATCCAGAAAAAAAGAAACCTGTCGTAATAACATCACAGTCTGACAGAAGAAAACTGTTGACAGACAGAAGAAACCTGTCGTAATAACATCACAGTCTGACAGAAGAAAACTGTTGTAATAACATCACAGTCTGACAGTAGAAACCTGTCGTAATAACATCACAGTCTGACAGAAGAAAACTGTTGTAATAACATCACAGTCTGACAGTAGAAACCTGTAGTAATAACATCACAGCCAGACAGAAGACACCTGTCATAATAATATCACAGCCAGACAGAAGAAACCTGTCATAATAACATTGCAGCCTGACAGAAGAAAACTGCCATAACAACATCACAGTCTGACAGAAGAAACTTAATGTATTAACATTACATCCAAACAAAAGAAATCTGGCGTAATAATATCACAGCCAGACAGAAGAAATCTGTCGTAATAACATCACAGCCAGACAGAAGACACCTGTCGTCATAAAATCACAGCCTGACAGAAGAAACCTATCGTAATAACATCACAGTTCAAGTTGGGATGAGCTACATTATCTATTTTGCACTGTCTGGTGTAATGTTTTAAATGTAATACAAGTGCTTTATCCAATTGTAATGTGCATTTAGAAATTAGATTATTTAAAGTAGAACAAAAGTATATAATATATTTATTTTGAGGGGTAGCCTGTGGTATTAGGCTTGTTTATCTTGAGTCTTAGCACACAGATCAACAGTGGTTATTGGGGACCATAAGTTGACAAAAAACAGAAATTGGCTTGATGTAGAAATAAAGCTGGGGCTGGGGAGCACAGTCGTGTGCCCATAATTACCAGCATCACAGAACATGAACCATATACTTAAGAAGACCGTGGATTACAAGAATAGCACTACAAGTGCATTTTTATGAGTTAATAAGTGCTTTGGCTAAGACAGACGTCACGTAAACTCTAGCAGGCCCTATCCCACCACACCCTCTGTGCTGGAAAAAAAATCAGCTTTGAAGAGCAACAAGAAAAGCAAAATCTAACTTTTGGATAAAAACATTGCTTTGCACTGTAATCACTAAACACTTAGAAGGAGCCTGCAATTGTGAGATGTTCTGCATGAAACTTAAATCAGTGGGAATCACTGTGCAGTTGGACAGCTTCCATGTGTTCCCATACAAGTCCATCCGTCCTGAAAAATGCCAGCTTTGGGCCATCTGCACAACTAATGAAGAAGATAGCCATGTCCAAATGATATGGACTAAATTTTTCCAGCTTGACACAATCGTTTATCAACAACCAGTGAGTTCTCTATCATTGGAGTGGTGGATAAGTACTCCCTAAGTGTTAAAGTCAGAATTTTAATTTTAAATTTTCTTCTTTTGTAAATAATATTCTTCATCAAATTATTCTTGATATATCAAAAAAAATGGCTAGATGTTTGTTAAACAAGGCCAAGAGATAACATTTTTTTCAGTTCAGTTTTATTTGTATACCGCTTTTTACAGTGGTCATTGTCACAAAGCAGCTGTACACAATCAAAGAGATTATAAGATGCAAACGAATTAGAAATTACTTTGTCCTTGATGAGCAAGCCGAGATTGATAATAATTAATATAAATATTATACGTACTTCAATTATAAATTGTATTATTATTAATATGATATTATTATTATTAAGTATTAAGTGTAAGGATGAGGTTGTAGAAGGATCGATCATGCAGGTATTAAATAACAGAGGGCAGCCCAATAACATGGTCAAAATCAGGCAAGAGTCGGTACACAATAATCCAAAGAAAACCATGTACACAAATTCAAAAGGAGAGTCAAAAACCAGGCAGGGATCAAATATAGGTAGCTGAACCGGAAGGGATATCGGAAGTGACACCGGAAATACAATGCACACGCTAGTACTCCGGTGACGGTGACCTCTGGTGGTGGAAGGGCGGAATCGTTACAATAAATATTAATAATATAATTATATTTGAGATCATTGACTTTTTGCATTCAGCCTGAAATGTTTGCATTCAGCATTAACATACAAGACTGCTCTTCATAGGTCGCCTAAAAGAACCTCAAATAAGTTTTGTTCTCACAAGCATATGCAATATGAGTGTTAATAGCAACTAAAAAATATTAAAACAAATTGATCAGTGCTTGATTTACATTGCTTGGTGTATCTTGTGTGTGTGTGTTTTTGGCAGGTGCCAGGATGAATGTCCTATTGGAAAGTATGGTGTAAATTGCCGCCAGACATGTCGCTGTGAAAATGGAGCCAAGTGTTACCACATTAGCGGTGCTTGTCTGTGTGAGCCAGGTTACACAGGTGAGATGTGTGAAACCCGCCTCTGCCCAAAGGGTGTCTACAGCCTCAAGTGTGATAAGAAGTGCCTATGCCATGCCCCAAACACCCAAAGGTAAGACATATTGTATAGGAATTTGGTGTGTGTACAGATAGGTGTTTTAGCCTAGTGTATTTGTGTAAAAAGTGACAGAAACTTGCAGCACATGTAAACATGTGGAGGTCTTTTAATGATAGTAAAAACAGGAGAAAGTCTGTCTGTTTATATGTTTAGAGACACATACATGTTTCCCATTGTGTTTATGACTTGGAGAGAGACAGGCTAGCACAGCTGAGTGTCTCCATGTGTCGTGGGTGAACAGCTGTCTCACTTTTACTTAATAAAGCGGATGTTTTAGGTGCCACCAGCTGCTCGAGCCAACAGGTACAGGCCATGACCACTGACCACAACAACAACTCTGGCACCACCTTCTAGAAAAATATCCTTAGGACAACCGTTATGACTTGTTTTTAGTACAGCAAAATGGATGGTGCAAAGATGCATAAAGATGCATAATGATGCATAATGATAAAGTGCACATCCAAATTAACGATATATACTAAAAGGTCAGTAGTTTTTAAAGTAGTTTTTAAAGTTAATGTAATTATTATTCATTTAGACCTTACTAATATATGTAGTCTTAAAATAACAAATTTAGACATATGGCATTTTATCAGTGGGAAGATGTACTCTGTGAGTACAAAAGTATATATAAAATTGTGCTGTAGATGTTTACGGCAGCTGGGATATGTCTCCTATCAGATAACATTTGTGAAATGTAACTCAATGTAGCAGCTGTTCCTTGTCTTAATCAACTGATTTTTCTTGCATCATATTCTTGCAAGTTATACTACAGCAAATTCATGAATGATTAACTTTATTTATAATCTGGCAAAACAGTATATTTTAGTCAGGAACTGATTTGTTTTTTGATATTTTTATTATTAATTGATTTTAAAACATTTTTCATTTTTTTGAAAGTTGAATTTAGAGAAACATTTCCTTCTATCCTTCTATCTTGTTTCAAATTTATTGACATACTGTGTCTTTGACTGTTTTGGGCTTGTGTCACTGTTAAGTATTTATTGATGTGTACATTACATAAAAAGTTTAAATGAAAACAATGAAATGCATATTACACCTTTCTCCAGCTGCCACCCTGTATCAGGGGAGTGCTTATGCCAGCCTGGTTGGTCAGGTATCTACTGTAATGAGACGTGTGCACCAGGCTTCTATGGTGAGGAGTGTCAGCAGGTGTGTCAATGCCAGAATGGTGCAGACTGCCACAGCGTGACAGGAGAGTGTATCTGTGCTCCAGGCTTTCAGGTAAAAACATATTTATCTCTAAGTATTATCTAAGTGTTTTTCTATTACTTGATATTTAGGCAGTGTCTTCCTCCCAGATTCCAAAAGTCATTATTTTTATTTTCATTTTAAAACGCTGTAAACAAATAAGATGATATTTCTTTTTCAGGGTGTAGATTGTTCTGTGCGCTGTCCAGCAGGGATTTACGGGGGAAATTGTTCCTCTACTTGCACTTGTAAAAATAAGGCCACATGTTCACCTGTGGATGGATCTTGCACATGTAAAGCAGGTAATTGAACCTGGTTTTCGGAGGATTATATAATGTTCAGTGGCCAGATTTATTAAAGAATTTTAATATCACACTAGGTAGATAATGCATTTACTTGTTTTACACTGCCTTCATGACCAGCAGTTTAAAAAGGTTGGTTTAATGAGTTTCAGACAAAACACTGCCCTTCTGTATATTTACCATTTAGTAGCTGTGTTTGGGTCAGAAAATTATGGGAAAATGATTTCATTCGTAGATGTAAAAAAACATTTATTACAAAATATCAGTTTTAGCATAATAAGTAAGTAACAAGAAAAGTTACTGTGCTCTCTGTTACATTACATTTAGTTAAAATGTGCTCTGTGTTTATTGTGTTAATAATATTAGTATTGTGTGTAAGGGGAAACAATATAGTTTGAATATTTTTTCAAGAAAATTATTAACGTTTGATTGCATTAGCTTCATGAAGGGTGGCCAAAGCCCTTTTTCTCCTTTTTAACCTTTTTGCAAGGTTATAGTTGCTATATGCTTTGATAGCCTTTTCCCTAAAGTGTGTGTGTAATTAGACTAATAAGAAAGCCTCTGGGAGCCCCTAAGCTCCCCACCAGGGATTTAAAAGCAACACCCACCTTGGTAAGGAAGGCTTACGTGTCTCTTGGATGTCCCAGTCACCTCATTAGGCAGAAAGACAATCGGCTGTGAATCAGAGCCACCTTTCTCTCTGCTTCCAGGCCCAAGGAGATGCTGTGCGGGAGCATTTCTAGAAATCTAGCTTCATTTAAGTGTGGCCCCTAAGCAGGTTCTGGTCACGGAACAAGAAGTGATGATTCTCTTGAAAAAGGCGCACGGGAAAAGATCCCTCCTTACCAAGTGCAGACAGGCTTTTACAGCCAAGGATGGAGAACTATGTCCAATCTTAGATCTCCACCAGTTAAACCAGGCAATCAAACAGCTACAGTTTAAAATTCTGACTGCAAAACAGGTTGCTTTACAAATCTGATCCAAGAACTGGTTTATCATGCACTTTTATGTATACATCGCACAGGAAATTCCTGAGGTTTCCTTTCGGAGGCAATGCATTCCAATAGGAATTACAGTCCGAGTTCTTACTACCAGCCTTTCTGTGTACTGCACTTTTAGGAAGTATATGGGTGCTACGATGGCTCCCATGCAACTCCAGGGCATCCGCAAATTAAACTACTACGAACTAACTAAGACTGGCTGATCCAGGCTCAGTCAAATCACCAGGCAGTTCAACATTGACAATTCATTTTCGCACATATATAGATGCTGGGGCTGCTGGATCAAAACGATGCTAGAGACCATAAAGGAATTAAGAGAGGGGCAGTCATTCACTGTCAGGCAAATTTAGAGGCTATTGGGCCTCATGGAAGCAGCATCCATCATGATATATTTTGGCCCGCTGCATATGAGTACCACAGGTTTTTTCCCTAAGGGGCAATCCACTCCATGATATACAGGTCTTGCAGCAATGCCTTCGATCCCATAAGGAAACTCTGTGCCTGGGAGGCTCTTTGTGTACTAGTGCAAAGACAAAACTGGCTGAGTGCTGAAATTCCTGCAAAAACAGTTCTTTGCAACGCTAACACCGTGGCACAACTGAAGTTTCCATCATGGGACCTGGCTATGGTGTTGAAAAAAGCTTATTTATTAGTGTCATGTGGAATGTTTATAGTCTGTGATTTGTTCTTTTCAGCCTAACGCTAAAACAATCATAGATGACTTCTTAGTAAATCAGTAGATTTTATTCTTTTTATAAAAGATCCTATTAGTTTTACATATTAAATTAGTTGGCAGATATTTGATAGGTGCTAAAATTCTGCTTTGACCAAATGGTCCATTCGGGATTAAGTTCTGCTTTGAAATATTAATCTTTGCTTTGCTTTGCTTGCACGCACTTTCCTCATGCACTTCTCTTTAACACAGGTTGGCATGGAGTGCACTGCTCTATAAACTGCCCCAGTGGCATGTGGGGTCTCGGCTGTAATCTCACCTGCATGTGTGGGAATGGTGGAGCCTGTAATGCTGTAGATGGCCAGTGTACATGTGCCCCCAGGCTGGAAAGGTGAACGATGTGAAATGCATTGCCAGGTAAGCTTGTTAAGAAATTCACTTCTGTACTGTACTATATATATATATATATATATATATATATATATATATATATATATATATATATATATATATATATATTTTGTAAATCCTTAAGTTGAAAGTATAAACATTAGTGGTAGAAATTAACTTTTTCGAAAGTTTTTTTATGGTGTGCAACATATTGCAGAGCCTTACATGATCACATGTTTATCATAATTAATAGCAGATATTATTACACCCCCTTTAAATTTTGTTTTTAATTTCTCGTCAAATACTGGCATTATTCAAGAATTTTTTATTAAAATGGGAATATCCTATTATTTTATAGGATAACAATTACAGGCTAATCCCAATATGTTTTATCAAAAATTTTGGAAAGCCTTATTATTGAACAGCTGACATTTTATCTGAATGCTAATAAATTGTTGTCTATTAATCAATCTGGGTTTCACAAAAACATAATACTACAACAGCTGTTATAAATGTGATTTTTGTGCATCTCTTTTATTAATTAATTATAGGCTTTTGACACAGGGGATCATGAAATATTTCTCCAAAGACTGAGTGTTGGTTTATCGATTCATGTTCCTTGGTTTAAAATTTATTTTAGGTGGAACAGTATGTACAGGCTGATGGTATCTGAAGGATATAAATTACTGAAGATCGCCAAAGTATCTGGGCCCCTTTTATTTACCATTTATATAAACAGTCTTGACTATGACATTTAGAATGCCAATTTTCATTTTTATACAGACAATTCTGTATATGTGTTGCTTTTTCTGGACAGCCTCAAATAAGCTTTAGTCAGCTTTTGATGTCATTCATTCATGGCTTTACAATTGCCTTACAATGGTTCTAATTGATAATATTTTTTCGCTGAAAGAAAACTGAAAATTAAGCGTTTTATTTTAGAAACAAGTTTTGTTTTTCATTTAATGCAAGAAAGATAATAGTTTCTGTAATTGATTTTGGTATCTTAGTGTAGATAGTGCATAATTTGCACCATCATATCTTCTTTCTTCATTAGATGCTGATTATCATGGAGTTTTAAATTTTATATCAGATTGTCAACTCATCATTGCAGTTTATCATAGAGTATCTTAAGGATGATGCCCCTTAATCATATTTATCTTATACAAAAAAAAAATGTTAAGAAATATCTCTTCTTAAAATTGGTATACTCTCTCTGTTATATTTGTTTAAACTGAACTGGCTTTTAAAAATGCTGCTCCATTTGACTTCAACTGAAATTTAAATTACAAAATTTGCTGTCTTTAGATCCTTTCGAAACCCTTAAATGAAGATGACTCAATGGCATGAAAGTGTTCTTAAAAGTCGTCTTTGTCTTTAAATCTGTGTTGAAACTAATTGAATTACTGTCCATTTTGGTCAGAACACTCCTGTGAAAGAGATTTTTATCCCAAAGGGTTTAATAAATGAATCAGCATGGTTTTGAATGAATAATATCAGAGCAAACTTCAAGAATATTTTACAAATTATGTGGTTCATTGTTGTTTTTTTTAAATCCTAGTATTACCAAGCTAAACCAAACACTGATGTAAAGTGTGTAGAATTTGCCTAAAGTAGCAGATTACTCCTGTTTTGTAAAAAGACATGATAAAATAACTGCAATTAAATAAAAACTTAATTAAGGAGTTATACTAAATGCATTACGTATAAGTATGAGACCTAAGTAATACATACATAAGTATTAAAAATATGTTTTTTATTCGAATCCAAACCTTTATTTCTAATCAGTATTTTGTGATGATCTAACCCTCAGGATGGAACGTATGGCATGGATTGTCAAGAGCGTTGTGACTGCAGTCATGCTGATGGTTGTCACCCAGCAACTGGACACTGTCGCTGTCTTGCAGGCTGGACAGGTGAGCTGTCTCTGTTTTTATGTCTCTGGTCAGGGTGAATATGCAAGCTACCTCCTAGAAATTCTCTCCTTAATTTTCTACTTGTATCATAGTGTTTATTCATCATCTTCAATAAATTGATCACAGCAGTAAAAATAGGATGCTCTTTCTCTTTTTCATGGATGTTAATTCTTTCATCTATGTTCTTCTTCTTGTATCTATTGCCACTCTCATTAAATTCTTTCTTTTTTTCTACTGTATAACTTTGGATCTCCACACAGCAGAGATGGTGGTGTTGACCATCAGTAAATCTCTGATTATAACTAGTCCATAACAAACTGATCCCAGTAGTCTAATTCCAGAAAATACCTGTAATCATTATGGGTTTTCATTACTATTGCTTGCCATGCAATTTTACTCATTGATTGATTGTCTTAACTTATTTCATATTCAATTGATAAATTATTCACTTATTCACAAATTTAGATTTTTGATGTGTTTTTACAACCTTTACCCTTGTTTTATATCAATTCTTATATTTTCTCTCTCAGTTTGTTCTTCTTTGTTCTGTTCTTTTACTTTGTTTTTCTCTGTTCTCTCTTCTTTACTGTTCTTGCTTCACCTCTCTCATGTTCTCTTCTAAAATTCAAGTCACATACTGATATTATTTGTTGTCCTGGCCCTTTAAATACCCAGGATATCCTTAGTGCTACTCCTCCACAGTTTGTCGCCAGCTTTTCCCCATCACCTAGCAACACTAAGAGGCCTTTGTCCTGTGTCTTTGGCCAGTTCTACTTTAAAATACTGCTTATAAACACCCAGTCTAAGAGGGAAAGCTTTGAACACACACAAACAGAAAAGGGATATTTACTTTATTATATTTTCTGACTCGCTACATTTTTGTGGCTGCCAGAGAGTTAAGTGGTTATTTTCAATTAAATTGAATCAATTCAATTCAATTCAGTTTTATTTGTATAGCGCTTTTTACAATGGTGATTGTCACAAAGCAGCTTTACAATTGAAGAAATTATGAAACAGAATTAAACATAAATCAGTTTGTCCCTGATGAGCAAGCCGGGGGCGACGGTGGCCCTGAGGTGAGATAGGAAGAAACCTTGAGAGGAACCAGACTCAACAGGGAACCCATCCTCATTTGGGTGAAAACAGGTAGCAGGGATCATGAGGTTACATTGTGCGTGTGTGAACAACTTAAATCATTAGTCCTTAGCGAGCAGCCGGAACGTCTTTATGGCGAAGTGGGTCGTCCTAGATCGCCCTGGTGATGCATCATCCGCTGGGCAGGTCACAGGGAAGGGTCTGACAGGACTGAGTTGGAGGTGGGGTCTGGATCACCGGCAGCTCCGTTGTGGCGTATGTAACTCAACAGTGAGAGAGAGAGAGAGAGAGAGAGAGAGAGAGAGAGAAGAGAGAGAGAGAAGAGAAAGAGAGAGAGGGAAAAGGAAGGCAAAAAAAGAAGGAAAACAGTTAAGTGACAATGTAATCACACGGTTTGGATTGATTAAATGAATAATGTAGAGTGCAAGGATGGACTCCGGCAAGACTAACTAGGTCAGCATAACTAAAAGGAGAACCAGAGGGAAACACAGACATGAGGGCTCCCTGATATGTTAAGCAACCAGCCGCTCTCATCATCAACACCGTGATCAATAAGAGAGGGGAAGACAGCATCTAAACATACCAGATCACCATAATACTCAACACCCATGAGTCCCCCAGATCTGCTCCTTTATCTAAGGGGAATCAAATACAAAATGCTTGATTAAATAAGTATGTTTTTAACCTGGACTTAAACACTGAGACTGTGTCTGATTCCCAAAACATACATAGGGAGGTTATTCCATAGCATTGGGGCTCTGTAAGAAAAGGCTCTGCCCCCTGCTGTAGTTTTTATAATGCGCGGTACTGACAGGCAGCCTGCATCCTTTGATCGAAGTAGGCGTGGCGGAACGTAAGACACTAGAAGTTCGCTCAAGTACTGCGGTGCAAGACCATTTTTAAAATCGATGCGGTGTTTCACTGGGAGCCAATGCAGTGTGGATAGGACTGGTGTGATGTGCTCGTATCTTTTAGTTTTAGTGAGGACTCTCGCTGCTGCGTTCTGGACTAGCTGAAGTTTATTAATGCACCTAGTTGAACATCCAGACAGTAAAGCGTTACAGTAATCCAGCCTGGATGTGATAAACGCATGAACTAATTTTTCGGCATCAGTAAGCGACAAGATATTTCTTATTTTAGCGATATTTCTGAGATGATAGAATGCTATCCTGGTAATATTGTCGACATGGGCTTCAAATGAGAGATTGGAGTCTAAAATCATACCCAGATCTTTTACTGTTGCACTTGGTGAAACAGAAAGACTGTCTAGGGTTAAGGTGTGATCAGGAAGCTTACTTTTAGCTACCTGTGGTCCTAGAACCAGAACCTCCGTCTTGTCAGCGTTAAGCAAGAGGAAATTGCATAACGTCCAATCTCTTACCATTATGAGATTGGATGTTATGCAATAACAATCAAGAATGTTATTATTCCTCTCTTATTCATTTCTTACCGTAGCAAGTCATCAATATTGTTTTTTAAACTAAGTAATAAAATAATATACTGTTTATCCATTTATAGTAAAATTTGAATCTTGTAAAACTTCCACAAAACAAGTTTCTGTTATTACTTACAGCAGCTGTATACAGTTGTGAACTCCTCACTCTGTCCACTGCTGGGCCCCTGTGTAAGGCACTTAACCTCTCAGTTGTATAAATTGCATAAATGGAAGTCGCTCTGGATAAGGGTGTCTGCCAAATGCCATTTAAATATTAAATATAAGTAAATAAATAAGAGTAATAAATTAGAGGTGTAACATATGCTTGTGTATATGTTACTCTTCTTTTTTTCAGGGATTCACTGTGACAGTGTGTGTGCTGAGGGTCGCTGGGGGCCAAACTGCTCACTGCCTTGTAACTGTAAGAATGGTGCATCCTGCTCCCCTGATGAAGGCACGTGCGAATGTGCTCCTGGATTTAGGGGCACCACCTGTCAACGTAGTAAGCATTTACTGTGTACACACACTGTGTGTGTGTGTGTGTGTGTGTGTGTGTGTGCGCGCTCATAATGGTTTTATTTTTTCTGCTAAGTTTCTGAAATATGTAACAATGTGACATTGAATCTTTTTCTGTATTCATGTTTACAGAATTATTTGTTTTGCTCTGAAGTTGTAGTTGTTGTGTCTAATTTTAATGCAACCATATGATAAGCTTAACTTTATGTGCTTTATGTTTATTGATTTAATTTTTGATAGTATTAATATATTTACCAATTTATATAATTTTTATGTAATATCATTTTATTAAACATTCCAAAATTCTGTCAGTATTACTCATATGCAGTAAAAGGTTATACTTTTTACATTCACTATCCACTTTAATAAAAACACTTAACTGTCACTTACACAATGTTTTCTAGTCTGAACACCATATAGTGTTTTGTGTTAAATTCCCAAAAGATCAGTTACATATTGAACGAATCAAACTTTTTGATGTGGCACTGAAATAGTATTTTTCTTTAATCTGATGACTGAAGTAAACATTTAAAGCTCTTGACCTTGATCTGCACCACTTTCCTGCATTGTAACAGCTGACACTGTATAGATGTGCTTGTGTGCAGGTGTTTCTAATAAAGTGAACAGTGGTTGAGTATTTCACTTACATTATATCATTTTATTAAGTCACGTTTATTACTTGTAATAAAAAGTAGTATTATTAAAGAGAGAGTGGTTAAATACTAGTGTGTGCTGGCACCCCTGATGATATCCCCATATTTCTACAGTCTGTTCTCCAGGTTATTTTGGGCATCGGTGCAGTCAGACGTGTCCTCAGTGCATGCAAAGTAACGGCCCATGTCATCATGTGACAGGCCAGTGTGACTGTTTTCCTGGATTTAAAGGAGCTCTTTGCAATGAAGGTGAAATGGAATTCTTCAAACTATCCATATTTTCATATTTAAAGGAATTCTTTAAAGTAAAAATTCATTTTATTAAAAGAGCTTTAAATTTCTGTACACTTTACCCCAAAAACTTAAATACTTTATATTAAAAGCACTTTTATAGTTTGTATTGTATTTAAGGTGACATTATTTATTCCTGTTATGACATTTAAAAAAAATTAAACCAGAATATTACCATATTGTATAAACATCAGGTTATTAGAAATAAAATATCTATTCAACAACTTATCGGCAAGTTGAATGTGTAACCAGAATTGCTGTTTGTACCTGTGTGTCTTTGTGTCTGCGCAGTATGTCCTAGTGGCAAATTTGGGAAGAATTGCGCCTGGACGTGCACCTGCACAAACAATGGCACATGCAACCCCATCGATGGCTCGTGTCAGTGTTACCCGGGCTGGATTGGCAGTGACTGTTCACAGCGTAAGTACTACCTGGGAACCTAGACTTTTTTAAAACAGGAGATCCCTTTTTAAAAATTCAGTCCAGAGGATAATAGACGCTGTGACATGCAACATGACACTGAAATTGTAAATGGTTTTTGCTAATCCTGATAGATGCAAACTTTATCTTTACTATGTCTTTTAAAACAATGTGTTATCAGGTTTTAAACAAGGCAATGTAGAAATCATCATCCTGTTACTTCTACACAAAATGACTCACAAATTAAGCAGAAATTATTTGCTATTTTGATGTTTCCACATGCCCTGTATTGAGAATAGACTTGTCAAATAACTTGTGTCTGGTGCCCCCTGCTGATAATACATTGAAAAACACTGTGTTTTTTAAGCATTTAAGAAAGGGCATGCTTATGTTGTGCTCATTTAGCAATACTTTTCACTACTTACATAAAACTCTATTCAAATTTAATTTAAAAACAAAGATACATCTTTTCACATTAGCAAGAATTTGGTCCTCCAATTTTTTTATGTTGGTACATGCTAAATATGTAAACAAGTTATTCACCTAAAACTACTTTCTTAAAACTACTTCTTAACTTTTTTTTTTTTTTACCAAAAACCATAAAATTTAATTCTTTGGTAATTTTTAGATTTAGCAGTAAGCTAGTGTATTGCTATTCATAATGTAGATGTTATTAAACCTAGTTTTGATCTTGTTGATGTTTATAAGACTAAAATGTCTTTAACCACCACAATACTGAAGTACAGAAGTAAATCTTTTTTTTTTTTTAATCTTCAATTAATTTAAAAATGATTTTACACTGAAAGCTTCAACAATCATTTTTCAATCATTTTTCTTTTTTACTGGTGGGATATAAAACTAGATTCCTGACATAAGAAAGGTTTAATTTAAATTAATTAACACCATATATGCTGTCAGTGATGTAAGTGCATGTGGTGTGTTTTGCTATCGTAGCTTGTCCTCCTGGTTACTGGGGCCCAAACTGCATCCACACATGTAACTGTCATAATGGCGCATACTGCAGTGCATATGATGGAGAATGCAAGTGTACATCAGGGTGGACCGCCTTTACTGCACACAACGTGAGTCTCTCCCGCTCTTCTCTGCTTCTCTGCAGAATAGTAAACGAAAAGAGAATATAATCTAACAATAATAGAAACTAGGGATGCACCGAGATCACGCTGTTTCAGCTCAGTTTTGTGGTTTAATATCAGATTACTTGTATTACAAGTACTCATTGTTGTACCACTTGATTTTTTTTGCATAACAAAGTTTGCCGTCTGCTGTTCGTGGGATGTCCTTATTACTTATAAAATATTTAAAATATTTCCTCCCCACCGATCTTGACATTGACATGCACTGAAAGTTCTGTCAATGATGTCACCAAAGGTATTGGTCTTTGGTACCAGAGTGCTTTTATGATTACAAGCACATGAGTACCTGTATTAGCATTGGTGCATCCATAGTAGAAACTGTTAATTAACAATAATAAACACACAACATCTTTACTAATTTCTAGCTTCTTGAACTAACTAATTCATATAAACAAATTGTTTAAATTCAAACTCTTTAAATACATCACAGTGCTGGATCAACCTCAGTGAAGTCAGCACTCCTTAAAAAGAAAAGTTTCTGCTTTTGACTTTTTCTTTCTTTGAGTGTTTGGTTTTTAGGATATTAAACCTTATTTTTATAAGAGTGACATCACTCTCTACCCCATGTTGCCCAAATCGCTCCAAATCAGCACAGTTCATTTGTGCTCGATTTATGCCCGTTTGTGCCAGTAAAACAAACACTGTATCTATTTTCCTTCCTTAGATATAACTAAAATATTTTCGGCCTAAATCACACAAAACTGGTGTTATTTGGTTGTGCCATTAAAATAAACATTTTATACAAGTCCCTTTCATAGAAATAGAAAATATGTTGTAGGTAAATATGTTTGTTTGCGCTTAGCTTGTGCTGTTTTATGTCATAGAATGAAACAAGAACAATAAGAGAGAACAATTATGCACATTTCTAAAACACAAAATTTCATAGGAAAAAATCTGGAAAATAGTAAAAAACTAGCACGACGCAAGCAGAAAAGATTTTATAATTTCTCTAGAAGTGAATAAGTTATTGTGCTTGTTTCTATGGCACAAAACAACACAAACTGACCATAAACAAATGGCGATTTGGACGGCATGGGGTGTAAAGCGACATCAAGTTCAAGAAGCTTTATTGTCATTTCAGTTATATATAGCAGATGCAGTACACAGCGAAATAAAACGTTTCTTCATGATGCTACACAAAACAACAAAGAGCCAACAGAAGAACAACACAGAGCTAAAGACAAAATAATTAAGTCTTAGCAACATATAGTGCATGTGTGCAAAACAGACATTGTAAATAACAATACAAACTTTACTCTGGACAGTGCAAAAACAGACAATACAAAACAAAACACTGCACATTAAATTAAAAGTAAGAGATGTGCAATTAAGCAACAAGATTATCATGCAAACAGCATTTAAAGTGTCTGTGCTTAACAAAATGTATTTTTGTGATTACTTGTTGCTGTAAACATCGATTTGTTTTGTGTCTGTGTGTGTGTCAGTTGAGGTAGTTCAGTTCAGTGTGTTGAGGAGCCTGATAGCTCGAGGAAAGAAACTGTTACACATTTGTCCAAATGCTAAGAGTGTAATCTGTTGGCAGAAGCGTAAAGTCTGTTATAGAGGAAAGAGAGACTTCGTATATCTTCTCAGCTGTTTTTACTAGCCTCTGCAGGGACTTGCAGTCCGAAACGTTGCAGTTTCCAAACCAGGCAGTGATGCAGCTGCTCAGAATGCTCTTAATTGTCCCTCTCTAGAACATAGTTAGGATGGGGGGTGAAAGACAGGCTTTTCTCAGACAATGCAGGAAATAGAGTCACTGCTGGGCTTTTTTGCTGATGGAGCTGGTGTTGAATGACCAGGTGAGGTTCTCCGATCTCTACCGAGGATCCGTTAATGTTCAGCGGAGAGTGGTCGCTCTTTGCTTTTCTTAAGTCAACTGTCTCCTTAGTCTTGTCAACATTCAGAGACAGGTTGTTGGCTCTACACCAAGCTGTTAGCTGTTGCACCTTCTCTCTGTATAATGGCTCGTCTTTCTTGCTGATGAAACCAACCATGCTCGTATCATTGTTAAACTTGAAGATGTTATTTGAGCTGTGCATTGCTACACAGTCATGAGTCAGCAGTGTGAACAGCAGTGGGCTGAGCACACAGCCCTGCGGGGCCCCAGTGCTCATCATGGTGGTGCTGGAGATGCTGCTTCCAATCCGGACTGACTGATGTCTTCCAGTCCAAGATCCAGTTGCAGAGGGAGATGTTCAGGCCCAGCAGGCACAGCTTCTCGATCAGGTGCTGAGAGATGATTGTGTTTAAATGCTGAACTGAAGTCTATGAACAGCATTGGCATGTATGTGTCTTTATTGCCAAGGTGTGTGAGGGCCAGATGGAGGGTTGTGGCAATGGCATCGTCTGTAAAATGGTTTCGGAAAATACGCAAACTATAATGGGTCCAGTGTGGGTGGCAGCAGGGTCTTAATGTGCCTCATGACGAGCCTTCAAAGCACTTAATCACAATGGGTTTGAGTGCGACTGGCTGGTAGTCATTAAGACTGTCAACTTCTTCGGCACAGGGACGATGGTAGCCGGTTTTGAGGCATGTGGGAAGGACAGTGGTGCACAACGAAGTGTTGAAGATGTCCTTGAAAACATCTGCTAGTTGTTCTGCACAGTCCCTGAGCATTTGGCTGGGGATGTTGTCCAGTCTAGCAGACTTCCGTGGGTTAACTCTGCTTAAAGTTCTCCTCACTTTGGCCGTGGTTTGACAGAGCACTTGGTCGCTGAGCGGAGGGATGGTCTTTCTCACTGCCACGTTGTTCTGCACCTCAAACCGGGCCTGAAAGTCTTTCAGCGCATCTGAGAGGAAAGTGTTAAAAGCAGTTAGTGATCGTCTGGATGCCTTGCCAAATGCGCCGAGTGTCTCTGCTGTTCTGGAAGTGGCTGTGGATTCTCTTGGTGTATGCATGCCTTGCCTTCCTAAAGGCTCTAAACAGTTTGGCCTTTTCTGTTTTTAGGGCCATCTTGTCCTTTGAAGGCGGGGTCCCTGGACTTCAGCAGCACACGCACCTCTGTGGTCATCCACGGTTTCAGGTTGGAGCGTGTTGTGATGGTTTTGGAAAAGTCACTTCATCAATGCACTTGCCGATGTAGCTGAACACTGATGACTCGCCAGTTGGTTGCAGCCTCCCTAAACATCTGCCATTCATTGCACTCAAAACAGTCCTGAAAAGCAAAAGTAGCTCCTGTTGGCCAGGTTCTCACCTGCTTTAAAACCATTTACAAGGGGTCTCTACGGTGGAATTCCGGGGTTCCGTTTGGGGTTCCTCTCGGTCGCGTCGGGGATCTTCATGTAAAACAAGATCTAGCGTGCTTTCCTCT
This sequence comes from Bagarius yarrelli, assembly GCA_005784505.1. Lineage (NCBI taxonomy): Eukaryota > Metazoa > Chordata > Actinopteri > Siluriformes > Sisoridae > Bagarius > Bagarius yarrelli. The sequence continues at coordinate 114,929 of VCAZ01000197.1, read as the reverse complement.
CTCATGTCCACATATTGGTAAAATCCGCACAGAGCTGCATTTCTGTCGGCAACCAGGTTAGCCAATGTAGCTGAATGGCAGTGTTCAGAACTCGCAGCAGTCTCTAAATTTATGCTGTGTAGTCCACTGTAGTCGGATACAGTCCAGTTTATCATCCAGGGAGCAAACATTGGCAAGTAGTACGAACGGGAGTGCCAGTCGGCTAGATAACTGCCCCGAATCCTTTTAGTTATTTCTAAGAGAATTAGATACAATGTTAATTTTTACAGCACATACCAGCACGTTTTTATAAATTTCATTTTGCACGTTTTTTACTCTTACCTGTATAGGACTAAAAAGAGCTTTAAGACTTTCTGATTCTCTATTCAAATAAGTGTGTAAGGGAGATTATTTAAATGTGACATTTTGTAGATTTTCATCTACAGTTTGATTCTAATTTCAAGTGCACAAGGGATTCAGATCTGACTTAAAAGGTTTTTATTATATTATGGTATGTGTATCCTGATGAATTAAATTTAACACTAACTTAACTAACACACTTACACAACTAACACATTATTAATTCCCTTTTCAACAACTTCGTCATGCTTTAATATTACATTTAATGTATTGGTTTAAATTTCCTTTATTTTTTCTGTATTCAGCATTTGTGTATTTTTAGAAAAATTTTAAGCAATAACCACATTTTAACCAATGACTTCTCTTTCTTACTGTGCAGCAGTTAGTTTTTAACTGTATACAGTCTCAGTGTCCGAGCTTATGATTAAAGTGAATGTGTGCATGTTGCAGGCTGTCCGTTAGGTTTCTATGGTAAAGACTGTTCTCAGAGCTGTCAGTGTCAGAATGGTGCAGACTGTGACCACATCTCTGGGCTGTGTACCTGCCGCAGAGGCTTCATGGGACGACACTGTGAACAAAGTGAGTGAGCAGGGCCTGAAATACACTCAGTAGAGTGAATTTGGGGTGTCCAAACTACAAGAAAGAAACATTTCCTGCATTAAGCAGAACCCTTATTGAGAGTGACTTACATTTACCCAGTTAGAGGGTTGAGAACCTTGCACAAAGGCCCAGCAGTGGCAGCTTGGTGGTACTGGGAATTAAACCCATAATTTTCAATCAATAGTCCAACACCTTAACTACTGAACTACCACTTCTATTAAAAAAACAAACACATGGTTCCTAATTTAAACACTGTATATCACTATTTACTAAAATCCAAACTTAAAATTGACTAGATCAAATATTTTTCTTGTTTACATTGCCTGAAAATATTGACTAAACAAAAACATACTTTTTCTAACTGAAAATTTACAGTGGAATTTTAGGAAAAGTTAATCAATTCTATCAAATGAATATTCAGAATTTTATTTTAATAATTGCTGACTGTTTAGTCAAAACAGCACACATAGTCTGGTAATGAAACACACATACAGTACATACTTCTTCACTATGGAAGAATTAGTACTTTTTATTTGTGGTAATATAATACCAATTTAGGAATTATTTAACAAATACATTTAACTGAAAAACTAATGAAACTGTTTCACTGTAAGGAATTATTGCCTGTTTTTTGACTAGGTGTTTCTGCCTATCGTTTTGGATTGTTTGCCCGTTCTCTTCACGTGTATGACCTCTGCTTGTCGTTTGATCACTCTTCTGGATTACACTACTTTGTTTCATAAAGCCATTTGCTGCAACACAGACCTCCTTCCGCCTGTTACTTTACATTCACATAATTGTGTGATAACTGCTCTTAGCCTTTCATTATAAGGAAGTTTAAAATAACTTACCTGTGTTCTCATTTTATTGAAAATATCGAATGTCTTGTCTCTTGTGATCCCACTATTCCTACAGATGTTATATAGAGCATATATTGTAAAAGACTACAGTTTTTTTTTTAAATCTAGGGTTTTTCAGTTTATTCATACTTATTTATACTTCAATTGGCCCTGCACTACAATCTTTTAGACACCCCTGGTTTAAATGATCTTTTAAATGTGAGTAGAGGAGATTTATCCTACTGTGATGTAAGGAGATAATGATGAGGTAACTGACTGCATCTATTTGTGCTGATAGGATGTCCTTCTGGTACGTACGGTTTTGGCTGCCGGCAGGTCTGTGAATGCCTAAATAATTCCACCTGTGATCACATGACTGGGACATGTTACTGTAACCCAGGTTGGAAGGGATCCCGGTGTGACCAAGGTACGCTTTGTAACAATTACCCAAGTATACAGTTGCAGATTACAAGTAATTTAGGTTATAGAATTAGCAGTTAGTTCTGTGTTGGCTGTGCAGATACCTCAATAATAAGGGTACCGCACAGGGAGTAAGATCTGTTAAGTCCAAAATGTTTGATTCAAGATACCTGTAATGTGCAAAAAAAGAAATACGCACAAACAGGCCTCCAAAACAAAAACAGGTAGTCAAATTAAAATAAAGAAATACTATAATCAGAACAAAAGAAAAGCATGTTTTTTGTATTATATAATACTTTCCCTGAATGTAAATATTCGTTGAAACAACAAGGCTCTCAAGGAATCTGGAGGTAAAGTCAATGCATGTACAGAATCTTTATTTTCAAGAGTGCAAAATACAGAACAAAAGACTTCAAAACTTGGTTGAAGCCAGAACAAAAAACAAACAAGAACATTATCATTAGCGACATCAATGCAGGAACATGGGAATTCGATATTAATAAATAGGGGAAATAACCAAGACAAAACAAGGGTGACACATGACAAGACACCAACATGAACACAGAGAACATGGTCCACATAAACAAAGAAACATGAAGTCCTATTTATCCATTACAGAGTAACAGTATACATATACAGATTAATTATGCAATATCATAGAACAGGTGAAAACAATTGGCCAACAAATCAGGAGAGAGACAAAAACAGACCCAAACAAACATAAACAAATGTACCCTACAAAGAACTCCAGACATGATATATGAAAATTGCATAAATGAAAGTAAAACAGTGGTGGCTAGAGAAAGCAAAACAAGGCTAAGGAATTTGAATCTGTTAAAAATCATAAAAATGTATGGGCGAATGTAAACTGGCCAAATAGGCAAAAGTATTAAACATTCAGTTTCTCTTTTTATTTGTTAAAAACTGTTTGCTGTCATTCTTTATTCTATTTTTAGTTGGTGTGATCATCGTAGGCAACACTAACAGTCTGACCAGCACAGCGGTTCCAGTTGATTCCTATCAAATTGGTGCCATTGCTGGAATTATTGTTCTGGTGCTTATGGTGCTATTCCTCCTGCTTCTCTTTATCATTTACCGTAAAAAGGAGAAGGGAAAAGAGCCTGTCATGCCTTCTGTCACTTACACCCCTGCCATGCGTGTTAACACAGACTACACCACTGCAGGTCAGTATTGAGGCTTAATTTAACATCATCTTTGTGTCGAGTGACTGAGGTAAATTCATCAGGTAAATTCATCAAGGTGCTTGCTTGGTCTCTTGTTTTGATAGCTGAAAAACTGACTAATAGACCACAAAAATAGGAAAAAAACAAACGGCAAAACCATGCTAGCGCATACTGTGGAAAAGCTAAAATTGTGGAAAAGCTAAAATTGTGGAAATCTATTTACAAACAGTTAAGACAGACAGAAGGGCAAACAGAACAACCTAGGAAGCAATTATTTAATGCACAATTTTTCCCTCTTGTGGTCTGGCAGGGCAGTGTCCCAAATATCCACAAGGCACTTATACAAACCAAATGACAAACTTTAATTTGCAAAGGTCAAATCATAGCATTTTTATGCTATAAACCTACTTATCCAATTTCTAAAAAATATGTTAACTGATTAAGTTTAATGTAAGAATTAGTGATCAGTGTTTCTCTGGATGCGAAGTAGGAATATTCATTTATTACAAAAAAATTTATTTATCCTATGCCATTTCATAAACATAACAAATTTCTTTTTAGATGCAGTACCACAGACAAATGAAGTACCTCCCAACAGTAACTACTTCTCCAACCCTAGCTATCACACTCTGGCCCAGTGTACCAGCCCACCCCATGTCAACAACCTGCCTTATGGAAAGGTAAGTTCTCCTGCTTACAGAAAAGAAACATCACACATCTGCACACCGAAAATGTGTCAAATATAAATAAGCTAACAGACTGTTTTTCATTTATATTTTTAATTATAATGATTCACTTTTTTAAACATTTCTATCAGGCAAAGAACAACCAGTTATTTGTGAACCTGAAGAATGTAGAGCAGAGAAAAAGACCTCCTCTGATGGAACACACTGGAACCTTGCCTGCTGACTGGAAACAGGGAAATTGCTTCAGTGAGCTGGGTGAGTCAAGGGATTTTAAAAGGCAGTGCTTCTCTAAATGTTTTTCAGATACCTTCTCTCAGATAATGACTATAAACACTAAAGGCAGCTGTATGCAACTGCTGTCACTTTTTTAAGGATTTACTAAGAGTCACAGCCAGATCAGAACGGTTTTGCACAGGGGCGGAGAGGATCATACAGTTATACCTTTTTGTTAATGTAGATCTTATCAGTCTAAGATGACAAACTTCATAACCTCAGATTACACTATTCATGTTTGACACTCTTCTTTGGATAGGAGCGTTTGGAGTTGACAGAAGTTACCTTGGAAAATCTCTTCGAGGTAGGACAATGATAGAATGCCCTCTAAGTCAAGTTAAACCCCCTTGTACACAAACTGTATTTTTTAACTAACTTAAAACCACCTCTGTTAAGAATCACTAGTCTAGACTTTAAAAAAACATTTAAAATGTTTTTGGATGATTATTAAAATCTAATTATTGTATTACCTCTAAAAATACAAATGCTCACCATTTTCAAAAAACAAGACTTACTGTAGAACAGTCTAATTCCTGGCTGTACTAATCTGCCTTGTTTAGATCTGGTAAAAGGTGTGTCCTATCACACAAGCTCCTGCTCTCTAAACTCAGAAAACCCCTACGCTACCATTAAAGACCCCCCTCTCCTCGTGCCCAAGAACATAGAGTGTGGCTACGTGGAAATGAAGTCGCCTACACAGAGAGACTCTCCCTATGCAGAGATACACAACTTCAGTCCTTCAAACAAAAATGTATATGAAGTTGGTAAGTGATATCATATGGAGCAGAGTCACAAAAGTGGCTCTACTACTTCATTGTTTCCCTAGTGAAACAGAATAAAATATTTGTGATATTGTATAATAATAAAGTTAGCTTATATTATTTTTAATAATTTGGTATATAATGTAAAATTGTCAGGCTAAAACAGAATGACCTACAAGCACATTAGTCCTAGAATCTACTTCTACTAATGGGCTTCTTATTAATATTCTTATTAAGATTTCCGATCTATCTCACACACTTAGTTAATTATACCTGTTAAAAGTTAGCATTGCTCTTTTATGAATGAAACAGTGTAATTGTTAGTGGACTGATAGTAGATTGTAGGTATAAAAGAGATAATTTGGTATCATCACACCAGTCAAACCTGTTTGGAAGCTTGTTCATTAATGGATTGTACTGTATACAGAAAAGACTTTGCCTTGCTTGTTTTAGCACATGTCTAAATCATCTTTTCTGTTTTTTTTTAGAGCCAACAGTTAGTTCAGTCTACACGCCTACCAACAACAACTGCAACGGACCTTTTGGCCAGGACCCGTATGACCTACCAAAGAACAGCCACATCCCCTGTCATTATGATCTGCTGCCCACGCGAGACAGCACACCTTCCCCCTATAAAGAGCTGGAAAATGAATAAGCTTTTACAGACCTGGCCAAAACATACAATTCCCATGACGACAAACACACCTTCAGTGGTTCCTTCAGCCTTGTCTAATGGTGTATTATACACGTTTTGCATATTTCCACATAACTATAGTTATCATTTTTATTGTTGACTTTGATACTTTTTTTACAGCTCTTTTGTTCCCTTTTTGCACTGTCATGATAATTATTCTTAATCTTGTTTTTTTTATTGCAATAAGAACCATATTTTGATGTCTGTTTTAGAACATTGTCTCAGTTGAAACCCATATTGGAATTTACATTAAGAGGAATTTACATTTATACAACTGAGCAATTAGGGGTTAAGGGCCTTGCTCAGGTGCCCGACAGTGGTGACTTGGTGGAGCTGGGAATCAAACCCACAATCTTCGGGTTGGTAGTCCAACACCTTAACCATGAGCCACCACTTCCCCTACATAAAGGAAGTTATGTTGTATAGCAGATTTACAAAGTTACTTTTTTAAAAGTATCATTCCACTGATGAAAACATATAACATGGAAAGTCAGAGAGAACCTTGAAATTATTTTTGTTAGAGAAATATAAGTATTTGTTGACTTATTCAGTATTTTATGTTAGAAAAGAGTCTGAAGTGTGTTTTTTATATTTAGAAAAGTTAGTATTAGCAACATCTGTGTTGAGAATTTTTTAACTGCATAATCACTGCCTTTTAGGAAATAAGGACAGGTTTTGAGCTGTCTTTGGTCTGTACTGCTGGATTTGTATAAGATTTAACAGCTAATCACAATTATGCAGAATCAAGTCACATGCTCATTTTACATAAAACATTAGTAAGACAAGTTGTGCTTTCAGAAACGTTTACCATGGCATGATTCTTGGCACCAGACAGTATTTCAGAAATGGCTGATCTACTGTAATTTTCACCTACAACCCCTCTGTGAATAGAAAAAGCAAAGGGAAACTTTCTCCAATGTCCAACCTTCCACTTTTGGTGAGCCTGTGCACACTGTAAACTCATGTACTGTGCTGGCAGGACTGGAACTAGATGCGCTTACCTGTGCACCATAGTTGTAAAGACTGATTGTTTAAGTTGCTGTAGTCTTTGTGTTTACTTAAGGTAGTCTGATCATGGTCTCATGATCTCTTTTCATTTGCTTTAATAAAAAGTAATCAACTGTATTTGGCTAAAATGCATGAATGAGCGGCGGTATACAGTGATAAAAGAGATTAGTAGAAAACTTGTATTTCACCGGCTACAATGGTTCAAATATTTCAAAGACTACATCCAGAAGAAACCAACCTCCAAATCTAAAGTACTGTTAAAGGTTTTGTTAAAATGCACTTGTGCAAAAATGATTTTAAAATCAGGATGCTGTCACAAATTATGTCTTCATTAGATTTTCTTTATTAATCACCTTTTTTGAACTAAAATAAATCAACATTTTGCATGATTATCCAAAGCAGCTTTTGTCCTAAGTGCACGTCTGCATCGTTTTTTCAGTAGCTTTTGCCACAGTTCTTCTAGATTTAGTCTGTCTCAGTTTGTTCTGTTTCTTTATATCATTCTACAGACTGGATGATAATTGAATCAGATCTCTGTGTGAAGCACTGGCTGTTGTCAGACTCCTTGTGCAAACAATTTACTGAATTATTACAATAAATGGCTAAATGAATGTTTAGACATGTAAACTTTATTTTCTACTGACACACTACAGAAAAAAAATAGAAATAACTGCTAGCATTATAAATAACTGACATCATTTTTCAGCTGGTAAAAATTTTGGTTTCTAATAATTTTGGCCACTACTGCACATGTATCTTTAAAAACCAGCTAAAGACTATATGTTCTGCTTTGCTGAAGTTTTATTCAACAATGCTGGCTGACACACAGGTTGTGACTCGGCTCAACATCAGTATCAGGAATCAACATTATTATAGACTCTCATATCAGCTATGAAAGTTTTATCATATTGGCTATGATCGTATTTATTAAATGACTGTTATTCATTTCTGTTCTATGTATCCCCAGGTGTGTACTTACCAAATCACTAAAATTATAATCAAATCCCAGTTACAGTAGCACACCTCTCTCTAGAATGACTTAATATTTTAATTCAGGGAAAGCTTTGACATTTAAATATTAAACTAAAATAAATGATCGTCACCAGAAAGCATAATAAAACCTGGATACAGGAAAGGATCTAAAAAAAATAAGCTGGACTTCTGCAGTGAAGTGAAACTGACTGAAGTAGTCATTAATAATAATTCATGGTCAAAGACTTTGTTTCATTGAGACGCAACCTTTTTGGTTATTAAATGTCATGTATTGAATGCATTAATTTAAATACAGACAGCCAACAGTCTTAATCTACTTAATTGTATATCGCCTCACTCTCTTGTTACTTATGAAAAAAGCAATACATCATTTTGTTTAGAAAGTGTGTGAAAAATACATGTAATACCATGTCTTCTGTTTTTTATTTTTATTAGTATTTTATTGAAAGTTCTGCTCTGTGTTTTTTTTTTTGGTCCAGTTGAATCAGCAAAAAAATCCCAAATTGCTGCAGGAAAACTGGTACTGAAACATGCAGATGTTTTAGTTTCACTTGTAAAAATATTGTTAATGCATTTGTGCATTCGGCACTTATAGTGTCCCATCTCAATCTTACGTTTTTAAAAAAAAAGTAGTTTAAAACACTATGTTGCCAGGGCAAATAATGTTTCCCTTTCGTGTGATTCAAATGGATTGTGGTTCAGTTATCTAAATATATATGTTTTTCCCTTATTATTATTTTTTAACAATAAAATAAAATTGCACCTATGACAATGGTCCTCTATTTTCCCACATTTACCAGACGCTCTTATCCAGAGCGACTTGCATTTATCTCATTTGTACAACTGGGCAATTGGGGGTGCAGGCGGTGGTGGCGGTGGTGGCTTGGTGGAGCTGGGAATGGAACCCCGGTCTTTTTGGTATCAATCCAATACCTTAGCTACTGAGCCACCACTTCTCCCATTTCTGTATGGTATTTTATTTTTTTGTAGTGTATGTGTATTGTACATGCAATTTGGCTTTACAATAAAATGACAAATTGTTGCATTTATTATACTTGATGTATGTGTGTTATGTTAATTGTAAATATATTAAAGAGAGAATAATTACATTAAGGAAAAAATAGATAAGTAAATAATAGGTTTGTGTTTAGCACAATAAATTTTAATTATGGGAATGTCTAATAGTTAAATCCATGTGTTTTTTAACAACTTATTTCAGATTTAGATTCAATCTTTTTCTCTTATTAAAAACTATTCTAAAAAGACTTTGTCCCAGATTTTAAAGTGTCAGGTGAGGAAGATCGGGTGAGTGTCTCAGTTCATTCCAAATGTGAGGTCAGGGCTGTGCAGGAGAATTCATTTATTTAATTCATTTCTTGAAGTAACACGTTATGTCTTCACAAAAATGATCAGATTTGTGCACAAGAGAATTGAGCTGGAACATTGATCCATTCTAGACAACTGTGACAACAGTCTGCTGGAAGACACACTTATGTCGGTGTGCTGGTAAGGTTTGGTCCTTTGGTCATATATTATTTGTACATTTGGGAACCTATTAGTTCACAAATACACTTAATTAATACTAGCAACACTTCTATGAGTAGCTACATGCTGTGTATTTTGACGCATTGCACTCATCAAAAAAAAATTTCATTTCATAATTACGAGATGATGATATATGTATATTTATATATATATATATATATATATATATATATCTATATATATATCTATATATATATATATATATATATTCTATATATATATATATAAATAGTAGTTTGTTCTCCCCGTCATAATTTTAAAACAAGGATCTCATAATTCTGAGATAATTTGTGCGATTTTTTGTGCGATTTTTAAAACTACTGTTGCACAGACACAGCATATTTAAAATGCATGATTTAGGTTACAGTTATTGAAATACATTTGATGGATTTTGATGAACTGTAAAAAGTAATGCTGATTCTGACAATGTGGTAACGTTACCAAAAAGAGACGACAATCTTATTCTTTCACCTTCATCTATAAGATTAATCAGTTTAAGCATCGCAGAAAGAAAGATTAATCCCAGATAAATAGTTGCATTTTATTTTGTTATATTATTCAGTTGCTGTTTAATTTTCTGTTCCTATACTTTGTGGATGGATTGTATGGTTTATTTTGTTTTCCATAAAATCAATACGAAAGATAACTGCGACATCCAATCACATCACCCCCCTGCCCTAGAGGTCCCGCCTACTTACACCTCAGACGTGGCAATTGTCGACGTCATTTAAACGCGGCCATTTTGGACAGGGTTAATCGAGTTTGGCTTTTATTCGAGATATGATTGGATGCATTTCTCCAGACGCATATTAACGTGCCAGGTAAGAGCATGTTATTGTCAATTTAAAAACAGATATCATGCTTTCTTTTATCAGAGTACACTCTCATAAATTAGCCAGCGTAACTAAGTAAAGTTGACTCAGCTAACTGGCTACGTCTCAGCTCGATTCATCCTCGTAGTTAGTTAACTAGATAGTTTGGTAAACGTTAGAAACGTGTATAACGATAAACCAACCTTATTATTTATATAGATCCGAAAATGATTTTATCCATCCTGCAGATTACAGAATACATGCTATAGATTTCGCTTAGCAGTTAGCTGTGGCTGTGTTCCAAACAGCTGTGAAGTAGTTCATTAATAGTAGCATATGGACGGCGATATTTCACGCTGTAACAGTGATATTTCTATACAGTGATCAGGGGCTCAGCCTGAATCTTAAGGTTTGTTCAGAGTACATTGGTTTGGCCATTTCCAGTGATATAGCAGCTAAGCGCAAAAACAGGAAACAAACAAAAGCTGTTACGATAGAACTGCGTTTATTGTCGTTTCGCTTTTTATCCACTACTGTTCATTGAATACGTGGCAACACGAATGTTAACTGTATCTTAAACAAACAGCAGCTCAGTGACTGACTGACAGACAGACAGACTGATTCACTACCCTTTGACTTGGTGTTTTTTATCTAATAAACGGAAATAAATAATGGAGATGAAGCTGTCACGTCAACCGGCTGTGCTTTCTGACTATTAACTCTAGCAATTAAAAAATGTTCATAATTGTCTAAAGACTGAATGCCAGAGATCTAACAGAAACAGATCAAAAAATCGATTATATTCTACACTGTTGGGTTTCTTTTTTTAGATTTTGATTTTTTTTGTGTGGAACAGAAAATTTTATGCAATTTGTCTGCAGATAAATACTACAGTTTGATTAACTGAGTATGAAAACTGAAAGAAATGTTAGATTAACGTGCAGATAAACTATTTCAGTCATTCTTTTACAGTATTTCCAAGTTCCCTTCTGGTCCCCTGAGCAAGGCAGCTGTATAAATGTAAGTCTCGCTGGATAAAAGCGTCTGCCCAGTGCTGTAAATGTACATTACTGCATAGCTTTTTATTCCTGTATCAAATAGCAATGTTGCAGCCAGATTAAACCGCATGTTCCATACAACATGATGTTGACTAATGCAAGCTACTGACTTAAATGGGGATTAGTTTTATTTGTATTATTTAATAACAAAATGTATTTGTATTATTTAATAAGGTTTATCTAGCACATTATCCCAAGAGCAAGAAATCATACAGGGAATTATTCAGAAGCAGAATCATGTCTTGTCTTCACTGTTCATAAAAGCATTTATTAATGCAAGTTGATTAAATTGGATGCAATTGCAGATCTTCAAATTGGCTCACATAATGTAAAGCAGCTCTTTTCATTCATCTAAAATAAAACCCCACTGAAACTAGGGCTACACATCATGGCAATTTGTTCATCACTCTAATATATATTTAAACTAGGATTTATGTAGTACAAATACATTTCATTTACATTTCTGGCATTTGCCAGAAGCTCTTATCCAGAAAGACTTACCTTTAATTATTAATTTTTTTTTTAAATCAGCCGAGCAGTTGAGGGTACTCCGGTTTCCTCCTATAGTCAAAAACATGTATATTAGGTTTACTGGTGATTTTCTAAATTGCCTATAGGTGTGCGTGTGTCGTTGTTTGTCTGTAGGCAGCCCTGTGATGGACTGTTGACCTGTCCAGGTTGTACCCCTGCCTTGCACTCAGTCGCAGCTGGGATAGACTCCCTGTAACCCTGATTAGGAATAAACGGGTATAGACAATTGATGGATGAATGTTACTGTTGTGTTTTAGCCCATGCAGTACTAATACAGCGATTAGGTCTGTGCATTTTTAATAAGTTGTTTTAAATGTGCTTTATAAATAAAATATTGAACATTGAGCTATTATTTCCTCTCTGTAATGAAATTCCACTGAGACAACTACACAAAGAAAAACAAACAAAAACTAGACATGACTTGACCTAGCTTAGCTTAGTTTAGCACAAACATAAACAAAACAACAAACATGAACATTGACTAGAGTACACTTAAGTAGACTTAATTTGACAGACTTACGACAGTGGTACAGGGGCACAACTGAAATTCTCGACAAAGGGAAACACAAGGGCTATAAATACAGAAGACCAACCCATAGGAACACGGCACCTCAACAAATTACATAACAGAAACACATGTGGAACAAGGATCACATGACAAGGACAAAACAGGAAGTAAAAACACAGACATAAACAAAAACATAAACATTAAATGTGAACATGAATCAAACAAAATCTAAACATAATTAAATTTGGAAACAGGATAAACATAAACAGCTCTTAAGAAAATAGAGGATGTAAGGTTTTGGTTCTTGTTTTATATTTATGTAAATCTTGAACCTTTTGCTACATTCTGACTTGAAAATGCTGCATTTTGTCTAAAATTTGTTAGACAAAATTTTCAGTGGCTCATCTAAAATGACTTGCCAATTTTCTTTTGGGGAAAAAAAAGCCAGTGTAAAAGAATCTCCTATTTTGGCATAAGTAAAAACCCGAGTCGTTGTCTGCTTGTATAAGCTATTGTTTCAGTGTACTAAAGCCTGTGAAATGAATTTTCTGTTTTTTGTTGTTGTTGTTGTTGTTTTTTTTTTAACTTTTAAATGACAGGAAATATTAAGGGAAGATGATGATAGAGAGCAGAATAGAGACCACACCGCCCAGCACCCCCCCACCTCCCCTTAGCACTGCTGTTGCCGTCAGTCTGCCTCCTCTTACAAAAGGTAGGACCTGAGCAGAGCCATAATCACAAAGTAAAATCAGACTATAATCTGTCTTGTTCAATAGCCTCTTTGCTTTTTCTTTTATTCAGTTATAAAAATGGAGCATTTATATAAAATCAGGAATGTTGTGTGGTTATACAGCAGCAGGATGTCCGCTGGTTGTTTACTAATCACATATCTAATCGAGCAGTATTAAAGTTGCTGAGAAAGAATGATCTTTTGCTGTGGCCAGGAATGTATATGAGGACAGATTTAATAAGCTGTAAAGTGCGTTCTCCGTGTGGGTGGATGGGGGTTGGCGACGACAAAGTGCACGTTTCTCTAAGTAGATGGGACTCCAACAGAGAGTGGAGAACTGAATATAGAGAGAAATTGTATGATGTGTCCAAGTTGTATGTTTTTAAAAAATTACACTACTGAGCACTTCTTTACATTGTCTATAGCTATATTGTAATATATAAGAAGACATTAACCAAATGTGTAAATACACAATATTTAAAGGATTTTTTTTGCCTCCATGCATCATGCTTCTGTCTGTTATTCATGCATTAAATGCAGTTGCGTTGTTTACATAGAGAGCATTTTGTTCACACGATCAGGTTTGTTATGAAAACCATGCACATTTACTGGGAGTCATCTGCATGTGCAAAGTGACCAATTTTAGATCTTGATTTCTGAGATTATGGTCACAAAAGCACTCTAACCTAAAAATGTTTAATGGCTTGCAGATGGCAACAAACTTCACATGCTGCAATCTATATTTCCAGATAAATACATTGTTTGCCTTAGTAATGATTAAAGAAAAATAAGTCTTAAATGTTAATGTTTTAAATGAGAATTTAATTGACCAAATTGATTGTCACATCCCTAATCCATGCTGAAGTCAAGAAACAGAGGTTCCAGGCTTGTATATAAATAAAATAAAGTGGCTTATTAGCTAGATTATTGTGTACTGGTTTTGACAAGAGTCTTCATTAAATAAGTACTTTGTTTATTATCACATTATTTACTTTACTTTCTTTCCTTTCATTACTTGCAAACCTTATATTTAAGAGTTGTTCATATTTTTAAAGTTTAAGTTTTGAAGTAGTTTTTACTAAATTACTAATTTTGGTTTGCAAGAGTAACATTAACTGTACTTTATCCCAGACTATGGAAGCTGTAATACAGTGAACTGTATGGCTAAATGTTTGTAAAACATTTGACTATTACAATGACTATGGACTTTTACTCTTGTCCTTTTAAACCTCTCATTTTCCATTGTCTCCCTTTACTGCTATTAAAATCTTCACTTTTTAGGGTAGGCTTTCTACTTGATTTAAAAACATACCTGAGCAATACTGAGGATACCTGTTAATATTTCAGTTCATCCCAAAGATGTTGCTTATCTTGGATAAGAGTATAGCTGGTTGTGGTCAGGGCTCTGTGTAGGTCACCGGAGTTCTTCCACTCCAATCTTGGCAAACCATGTCTTCCTCTTGGCTTCAGTAGAAGACGTAATGCTACCGCCTACCAAGACATTTTATACAACTGGGTACAAAATTTTAGAGAAGAACCAGATAATAGTTTTAAATTTCAGCTGTCCAAACTATTTGGCCATATAGTCAGTTATATTTAGTCATTGAACACTTGTACAATTCAGTTTAAACCTATACGGTTATAAAAATTGATTAATGGTTCCTGAAAAGCAATTTAGAGCAGTGTCTCATAAATAAAAAAAAAAGGCTTGGAAGCATGCAGCCAGATGGTCTGTGAATGTACATTAATCTGTAATTTGGAAATCTCTTGCCATCTTGGGCATTAAGCAATTAAGAAGCTATCAAACCTGTAATAAGCTTTTAATAATAACCTTGCATTTGCCACAAGTTGGATTTAAGTCTTTAGCATTATATTTGCAGTATTTAATATTATATTTGCAGCCTTCAGGAAGAAAAGAGCCAAGCAGGTTACATATAGTTAGAAAGCTGAGATTTCTGTGATTTAAATAATGCAAACCATTTTAAGATACAGTAAACAAACACCAGGTACAATCATTGTTTTTATCAGACCACCCACAGCCAAACATAGTCACAAAACAAATTAAGTAAAATATACAGATATGTTGATAAACATTCACTAATGTAGCAGAAGCTAAGTGCAGAATGCGAGTCTAAATCGTGATGTCTGTGCTAACACTAGAAAAACGCCAAAAAAATAAACAAAAAGGCCACGGCACTTGTGTGTCATGCCCTTTTTAAACACGGCATTTAGACCATGTCTCAAAATAAAAGTACTGATTCATTACAAACGGACGGCTTTTAGGTTGGTGATAATATTGTCTTGTGTTTTATTGTGTCTTAGTAACTTGTCTCAATTTTTCAAGGCCACACGTTTGATATTTTTGTTAATAAACTATACTTTAAAATGTAATTAATAAACCCTCTAACTTTTTTGGCTTACAATTTATTATCAAAATATATATTTTATTGATTTTACATTTTGCACATATCGCCCAGTAGCGGTGAAACGGATTGCAGTTGATCTGTGATTTGTGCGGATCACGACCCACAGTTCGGCTCACACTTGGACTGTGGATTAATTGCTACCTTTTAACCTGTGGACTCTCTTATTTTTTTTATTTTAAAGTTTGCAGAATAAAAGGAAATTTTACTGCCGGATATTGTTTAAGTAATTTTGTAACTATACGAAGCAGTCGTGTTCAAATGACCGGGGGCTGTTAATCGGTTAACAATGGCTAGTGGATTTAAAAAAACTTCCCGCATAATTTAAATTGCATGTATGGGCGCATTTTAACTTATAAGACTAAAGCGATAAGCACATCTATCAGGAAGTTTATCGCTGAGTGGGAGATACGTCTGGTGGGAGATATAAGTCTGGTACTACAGACACGCCCCCTCTATGAGATTTACACAACAGATGAAGTTAAAAAGAGGCACAATATAAATATCCCAGTGACCACAGATGATGGCAGAAACCAAGTAAAGGCAGTGACAGAATCACAACTGGCCCCTTCGGTTTCTAGTAAAAGGCAGCAGGTGACAGTGACTGCTAATTCTTCCTCATATATAGAGTATATAAATATAAAAAATAACTGACGTGTTTAACAGTAATGCTTATTATCATCATTATTTACATGCTCATTGTGCTAAAGGATGTATGTCTTTTATTTTTCTTTTATCTTTATGCCATTTTAAAGAAGCTGATGATAAATCCAGGAGAATAGGAGAAAATCCTAAAAAAAAGTGCATGCTGCAGCAGGAAGTTTAATTTTCCAAACTTTTACCCCACTTGGGACTCAATATTCATGCACAAAAATGTTTTACATTTAAACTTCCACAATTTATCAAATATGGTCGTTAGTCTTCCTTTAAATGGATTTTTCAAAACAAGACTTCTGAGCTGTGTTGATGTAAAGTTTTAGTCAGTGTGATGTTAAACATTTAACATGTATATGGCAAGTCAACCCATTTTTCATAGCACTTTAACTGTTAGCTGTTAACCCAAACTGTTATATTTATGGGAAACCAGCCAGTCTGTGAAATATTTAAAATGCAATTGGTTAAAGAGCAATAATAAAATCTGATGAGGATGTTATGACAATTAGGACAGCTTTGCTTTTATAGCAAACATTATGTAAATGTTTTTTTATGTACTTGCCACAACCACAAGCACTAAGCAGAAAACATTTAACCAACCTTACTTGGGTCACACTTTTGAGAAACCCTTATTACTTGTTGTTTGGTGTGTATGAGGCAGTTAAAGCACTTAGAGCTAAAGCACTTAGAGCAGTTTATAAATATTTGTTTTCCACAAAATGTCAAAGCGTAAAACTACCGATACAGATTTGTCGATCTGAAATTATAATTATAATAACATAATCTATTTTTTTTTTTAGGTCTTGCTAATCCTATGAGCCTTCCTGGCACCACAGGCACCTCAAGCTTTACCCCTGGGGGCTTCTCCACACCAGTGACTTCCACTCTGCCACCTATTCAGTCCTCTCCTGCTCCTCCTTTCTCCCCCACCCCAATGAAGCCGATAGTGGCTTTTAACAGTCCACATGGCCAGACTGCTACACCTCCTCCAGGTCCAGTGCTGTCTACTTCACCAATAGGGCCGCCCACCACAGGTTTTGCCGCTCATGCAGCTTATGACATCACACGTGGACATGCTGGCCGTACTCCACAGACTCCGCTGATGCCCAGCTTTTCCAGTGCGCCACCTACGCCAGGTTTGTAAGTTACAGTAGTGAATTGCTGAATAAACTAGAGACCCTGCACATAATTGTGCAGTAATTGAAAATGGTCCCAAATGTGTTTGCATGCAAAGAACTAAAAACCATCCATAAGATATGCATGTTTAGAGGTTTCATTATATTATATAATTGGTGGGATTTAAAGGAAAAAAGTACATTTGTACTGTACTGGTTACCCTTCTGTAACTCAGTTTCAGGGTGCTACTGATCTTCTTGTAGCCTAACTCATCTTTTTGGAGAGTAACAATTCTATTTATGAAATCCTCTAGAAATTCTTTTCCATGATGTGCCATGTTGTTCATCTAGTGGTTAATATGAGTGAATTGTACTCAAAGCACCAAATTTTAAATGCTCTAATTTAAGACCCACATTTATATGGTCCTATTAAGCTGACAAACACATGAACATGATGAATAGGACATGTGACTGGTTAATCGATGTACAACTTTAAGAGGATATACTTAAATGTTTGCTAAAATAAGAGGGGTGTACTCACTTTTGTGAAATACTGTATATAGTAAAATGGACGATGGGTGACAGCACTGAATTTGTTAATTATTTCTTTTCATTATAATGTTTTATAAAATTTTTAGTTTAATTTTTTTTTCCCCCTTCCTTTATTAACGTTGGTGTGGTGTGTCTTTAGGCGTGCTTACAAACCCGATGATGCAACAGCCTGTGATGTCTGGGGGTTTAGAGATTGTCTCCCCAATTACCTTCCCAGAGGATCATGATGATCCAAGAGTTATGCAACATAATGCCTCTGGAGGTGGAATATGGGGCTTCATTAAGGTAAAGGGCCACAAAACAAACCCTGCTGTTAATAAACATGCTCAACAAAGTAATTTTTTTAAAATGGGGGGGGGGATCCCAATTTATTTTAAGAGGATTATATCAAAACAGTGCAAGAAATAGAGATTTAATTTTTAGATATCAACCATATACAATCCTTTATTTTTTTTAGCATGCTTTTAACCATTTTGTTTGTTATTTAGATTTGTGAGAACTCCATCTGATTAATAACAATTATTTTAAGGGAAGAAATAAAAAGCCCTAAAAATCATTCAAAATTTCAGACTGTATTTCTATTATTTCAGGGTGTGGCAGGTAACCCCATGGTAAAGACAGTCCTCGACAAAACCAAGCACTCTGTGGAGTCCATGATCACCACCTTAGACCCTGGAATGGCTCCATACATTAGTAAATATAATTTATTCTTAAACTTCTATTATAAGAGAATCCTCATTTTTATCCCTAGTACCATGATCTTTATTAATTTTTTGCTGTTGTGACAGAATCAGGAGGTGATCTGGACATTGTGGTGACCTCTGATAAGGAGGTAAAAGTAGGAGCAGTGCGGGATGCTTTCCAGGAAGTTTTTGGCATGGCAATGGTGACTGGGGAAGCAAGCCAGACCAATATTGCTCCTCAGCCAGTGGGCTATGCAGCAGGAATCAAGGTGAAATACTTTCATATTCATAAGTGCTATCGTCAATTTATAGGAGGCTTCAAATTAGTCAGACATTTTTTAATAGTATCAAATAAAATGGCATAAGTAGTTTTTCATTAGTTTTTCACACACTACTGAGCTCAAACTAATATTAATTTAAACAGAATAACCCTTCAGTTCCTTAATCACAGCACTAGACTGTTCCAGGTTTTTTAACACTACAGTTTAAATGCTTTACCTGGCATATTTTAGTAGAAATATTTTTAAAATCTATAGTTTAATCCTTTGGTGGTATTTATATTAAAGTAGCCAATTAACATTTTGAAAGAGAATTTTTCTAACACGCTACAAAATCTATCTGTTACAAAAATTAAAGCTTTACTGTGTCACTTTCTATTTAGTTTAAATTTAAATATCATAATGTGACACAATCTCAATGCTGTAATTTTAGCATAAATTTAAATACTGCTGCATGATGCACATCCACTAAAACGACTACAAGTTTTACTCAATAGCACCCAGGAAGTAGATTGATTTGGCAAATGATATTTTCTGAATTGGGAGGATGCAAATAAATGTTAGCCTGAAGGGTTGTGATGATGAAATTCTCCCACCTGTTAACTGACATGCGACAACACCGGTAATATGTGCATTATTGTGGGGTTGTTCGTTGGCGTTTCCCTCCTTTCCTTGCTTTCCCTTGCTTTTAATTAGCTTATAAATACCTGGGCGCATACTTTCGTTTTAAAAAAAGCCAGACTTATTTATCTCTGACACAGAACTTAATTTACATAATGAATATCTTACATGATTAATAAAATTTGCTGCTGATCTATATGTGACGGTACTTGTTGTGCTGTGGCAAACTGTCGGTGTGGGGCAAGTGACTTAATCGGTGCTTCGCTTAAAACGAATAACACATCAATGTGTGTTTCTCCATCTTTGTAGGGAGCTCAGGAGCGTATTGACAGTCTTCGCCGTACTGCAGTAATCCACGAGAAACAGCCTGTGGTCTCTGTGGAGAACTTTATAGCAGAGCTCTTTCCAGACAAGTAAGCATAAAGAACTTTTTATATTTTTTTTTGTCTTTGTTGCCTACATCGGTCCTTTGGCTTGCCTTCAGACCTCCTGTTGTCATAGATGCAGGCACTGTAATCCATGTCATCATGTCATCCATTTACCCTGCATGTCTTTCAAAGTGACAGTTCAGCAGTTATCCCTGCAGAAAGTATATTTATCACCGATGCTGCTTACAAAGGCATTTATAAATTCAAATGTTTAAATTCTGTAATTATGTGAAAAAACAGCTCATGTCTCATGACCTGGGTTCAAATGTCACCTCCTGTATTGGGTCCAAGAATGTGATGACATGTTCAGCTGTGAGCATGGTGGAAAGTTGTATCGAGAGTGCCTGCTGTTGTTCTGATGTGTATGAAGAATACTAATGTCAAGATTAAATCTGTGGGTGGTAGTAAAAAAAAAAAATTCAGTAACCCGGGCTGGGATGAGCCACACTGATTTGGCCTATTTTTATTTTTTCTGTGTAACAGCTGAAGCTGAATACACAGATTGAACATGTACGTTTTACAGCATTGCTTAAATCCGTGAACACTGGGGAGACTGTTTTGTTTCTTAATGTGCTGCTGCAGTGTAATGGTTAATACTGCGTTCAGGGTCTTCTCCCAGAGACTAACATTAAATAAAGCAGAACAACAAACCATTACCATTGTCTTTCTGTGTTATTAGCTTATTTTAGCTTTAGCTTATTCATTGTCTTTCATTACTGAATTTACTCGCTCATTTTGTTAGTTGTTCTTCTCTAGGTGGTTTGATATTGGCTGTCTGATTCTGGACGACCCTGGCAACGGCATACACCTTGAATCTTTCACACAGACAACTCCTGTAGCTCTGGAGCACGTACAGCAGGTCTGTACACATATGCAGTCAGCAGATGTAAATGTCAATATGGTAGCTTAAGCTAAGATTTTTTACCAGCTGTGTTCTGGACAGTTTCAGACAAGCCTGCATAATTGAAACTGTGTCATTCATTTGACATGCTGTATACCTATTATTATGCATCACATCGTGATAGAAAATCCACCTGGCACACTGTCAACTGGTGCAGTAATTAAACAATGCTCTATCATGTCAACCTCTCAAATTGGTCTAACAATAGTGGCGGTCATGAATTACTCTGCCACCACTCACAAGCTGACAATTTTGGGCCTTTGAG
Organism: Bagarius yarrelli; assembly: GCA_005784505.1. Classification (NCBI taxonomy): domain Eukaryota; kingdom Metazoa; phylum Chordata; class Actinopteri; order Siluriformes; family Sisoridae; genus Bagarius; species Bagarius yarrelli. The sequence goes on along the minus strand of VCAZ01000197.1, from coordinate 94,028 downwards.
CCTTAACTGACTGCTCAGTGGAATAATTTGAGAAAGTGCAAGTCACTTTGGATAATTGTAAATGCCAGTAAACCATAACAAGCATGTTTGTTTGTTTATTTAGCTTAAAAATACTTGGGTACATGCATGAAAATGAATTAAAACTGACAATTAAAGGTCAGGTTTATTCATTGCTGTTTTTTAGGATATTACAGAAAATTGTCTGGTTTTGCATTGAAAGACTAAAGCTTCATGAATATTTACCATTAACAGGATAAAAACCAAAACTACAGAAGAAATTATGTTCTCTATTTTACAGAATATAGAAACTGACCAAGTGGCATGATTATTTTTTCTTTAAGTCTACAAAATCAATTGTCTGTATTAGTCAAATTTTTAGTCAGTATTTAAAGCTTGAATAAAGGGTTCTTTCTTATTTGTTATTGTGGTTGTAGTGTATTCAGTATCGCTATATAATATATAAAAATATGTTTAGGTATAAACTCTGTGCTGTTTGTCTTGCTTTTGTGTGCTATATTTCTAGTGAGTTTTGAAGTGCTTTTTCTCCCTCTATTGGTTCTTTTCCTGCAGGCTCAGTCTCTCACCCCTCCAGATTACAGTCTGCGCTGGTCTGGGCTGCTCGTGACTGTAGGCGAAGTGCTCGAGAGGAACATGCCCAACATTAACCGCACAGACTGGCACCAGGCCTTCACCGGCATGTCCCGCAAGCAAATGATCTACAGTGCTGCCAAAGCTCTGGCTGGCACATACAAAATGCAGCTGCCCCCTACGACGATATAAAATGTTCACGCGGATATAAAAACACCCACCCAGCTCTCAAAACACGGACACTATCTGTCAGAAAATGGCGCTTCTTTTCCAGTGGTACAAAATAAGCAATTGAAGCATTCAAGAACACTCACGTTTTGTCCAAGGGTTTTGAGCAGCAGCGTTACATTTTCCTATGCACATTTTTAAACGCAAGTTACCAACAGTGTGGTGTGTGTATATAATCCTAAAAAACAATGACATCCTAATGTTGAATTTGTATCTGGTACTTGATTGGTAACCTGAGCAAGTACGCAATGCACCATAATAGAAATTTAATTTAAGTATTACAGAAAATATTTTGGAACAGATTGACCTGCTAATCGAAAAAGAACAAATTAATTAATTTGGATCTGTAGCTTTTGTTAATACAGATTATCACTCTACTTTTTTTGTCAGAAGATTTTTTTTTATTTTACTTTTATTTTTAAGTAAGCATGACTTTAAAGTTTTATTTGTATTGCCAGTCCTTGTGAAAACTGTAAAGATCATTTCCCAGCCGAAAAAGAATCAGATAAACTATGTTTAGCCCCAAATTTTATTTCTAATTGTTTTTGTTGATGTAGCTTGAGGATCTTTGCCGTATTTTGCTTTTTTTATTCCTGATGAGTCGGTTTTACTTTTTATGCAAAATTTCAATTGTTTCACTAAAGGGTAAGTACTGGCTTCTGTTATTAAATACTGTATCGATGACCTTTAGAATTTGTAGATGTTTGTAAGAAGTCTTTCACACAGTTCATCCATTTTTAATGACGTGATTAAACTCAGGACTGTATTTAGCCCATTTTTAGCCACAAATTGCAGCCTTTACAGAGCAAATGTTTTTTCTGTTACCAAAGGACATGCTTCAGTGCAAGTGCTTTTTAAAGAAAAATGTTTTGCTATTAAACATTTCTTTGATTTGCTGCTTACAGGTTTGTTTTGGATTTTTATATCGGCCTCAATAAGAACTCTTTATTCTAGACTTATTTAGGAATAATCTAACTTTGTGCAAATTGTCTGTGTTAATACTTAAAATACCTAATACCTAAAATCTTTAAAAGATGATCATTTATTGCCTTTAAAATGAAACTTTAATAAAAACAAATATTCCATTTGCTTAGTGACTTTATTGCATCTTTGGTTTATTATATCACATTCATACTTTATGGAAAAAAATCTGAAGGTTTAATTGTTTGCCCCTATTATCATATCTCATATTACACATGAATCTTTTAAAGTTTTGTGAAACTCGTCACTTGTGCTCTTTAGATTTTCTCTGTCTTCTCTCTCTCTCTCTCTCTCTCTCTCTCTCTCTCTCTCTCTCTCTCTCTCATCTCTCTCCTCTCTCTCTCCTCCTCTCCTCTCTCTCTCCCTCTCTCGCTCAATCTCTATATATATCTATATATATATATATATATATATATATATATATATATATATATATATATATATAGATATATATAGATATATATATATATATATATATAGATATATAAATATAAATATATTTTTTATTTTTTATTATTTTTTTTTTTTCACAATGCATTTGGATGCAAATTTTATGGACCTCTATTATTTTACTTCCTAAATGTGCTAGCAAACATTCTTTGTGGTTTCTTTGTTGGATTTTGTAGCTGTAAATGGTTACTGGTGCTAAATCAATCATTAAGTGTTAAAACATTAGTTTAGCTGTCGGATTAGTGTAACTTTGCATAGTTTTTTTTCCCCCCACAGTATTTGAGTGTGAAATGGGATGTGTTGGTCTCCATGTCAGGGGTCCTGTAACGCCTTCAGCACCCCCAATGTGCTGTGATCGCTTTAGGAAACTGTTGCAGCCTCTGTGTGGTTGTATGTGACCCTGTGATGGACTAGTGACCTGTCCAGAGTGTAAACCTGTCTTTCACCCAATCACAGCTGTGACAGACTCCAGAAGACCCTGATTAGGAATAGGCAGGGATGGGTGAATATGTTAAATGGGTTGACATAATATATTTTATTTATTTTGCTGTTACAAAATATTTATTGATTTATTTTTACTCCGCAACCCTCGGCACCTCTACTTTTTTGCTGTAATGTATGTGAATGGCCCCTTTTACTTTGGGAAGTTTTTCTCTTTAAAGCATTTAAACCCCCAGTGATATCAGCTTTTTAATTTTTCGCCTGTCTGATGTCTTTCTCCTTGGTGATATTAATGTTGTTATGCTTCACTTACCAAAAAATTAATCAGATGTGCTACAGGCTGTGAATGAAATGGTCTGCGCTGCAAAACAAATTGAAATTAGCAAGCAATTTCTGAAAAATGTAACGATCTATTAGTCTATTAGTAAACTGAGATTTGATATATTTTCAAAAAACCCAATCACTTGGGGTCTTTGTGTGTCATTTTTTAATATCCCAAGAGTAATACAAATAATAAATAATGTTTAGCCGCAGTGGTAGCTTTGGTGGGGCTGGGGCTGGGAATCGAGCACGGGTCCTTAAGTTGGTAGCCCAACGACTTAACCACTCCGCTACCACTTCCCCTATACAGGTACTGATAAAGTTATAAAACCTGCATTGCACCGCGATAACAGATAAAGATCCCCTGTATCAGTATGCACCTAATGCTCTACAAGCCACACAACACATACCGCACTTTTAGTTACTGTTTAGGTCACATTAGACAACAAATGATTTAATCTGTAGGTTTTATATTTACTGCAAGGCGAGTTTCATCCATCTCCTCCAGAGTCTCTCTGTTCTGCTTATATAAAACAGGTTAAAGTAAAGTAAAGCCTCAATCTCAGTCCTGTGATGGACATTAACCTGTCATTTACACAAAAGCACTCTAATGTTTTTCTAACTCTGTGTTTATTTTCTACCTCGCGCAGGGGTTAAGGTGTTGGACCGCTAATTGAAAGATCGGGGTTCGATTCCCAGCACCACCAAGCTGTATATAATGGCAGCTCTTGGCAGAAAATGAGGGGACACGGCTAGTTTGGTTGACTCTAAAGGTACTCGTGTCCCAGCTAATATGTTTAAACAATGCCACTATACAGCAGTCACTTAGCTTGCAAGAGGAGCTACTTGGAGCTGTTGAGGACTTGGCTAGGGCAAACTTCAAACTGAGGTTAACGCTTTGTGCAAGGATCTTGATCAAGGAAAAACAACATCAGACTAATCGGAATCAGTAAAGGAGAAGAGGGAAACTGTCAGATGGAATTTGTTTTAAACTTCCTTCATCTGTTGAGCATGGAAGAGAAGCCGCAGTTTGACCGAACTCATAGATCCCTCCAGCCAAAGCCCAAACCCGGTCAGCCACCTAGACCCCTCATTACTAGGGTTTTAATGATTACGCTGTCACAGATGTTTGGCGATTTCTGAACCCATCACTCATGGCTATTCTTTCTTTTCCTATGCTCATCAATCTTTTTTCCAGCACTGATTACTTTTAATCAACAATAAGCTCTTACCATTGGTCCAAAAATGTACTTACAATGCAATTGTCATCTCAGATTATTCTCCTCTTACTTTAGGCCTGAGGTTTAAATGTAGGTAAAAGTTATATCATGTACATCATTTGAAAAAAAACAACCGGAAAAGGTCTATGGCAGACAAAATCAATATATAAATAATCCCTTACCCATAGTACTTAAAGAATGTCTTCTCTTAAAAACCAAATTTGACGCTATGGTTGCTATGGAGATTAAATCAAGGCATGCTTTTTATAAGTATAGGGAGAAGGCAAGCAGGCTCTTAGCCCATCCGCTCAGACAATCCTCTGCTTCTCATATTATTCCAGCTATAAAAACACACAATACCTTGTTGTCAGATCATTACGAAATCAATCATTTATTTTTTGGAATTTTATCAATTATTGTATTCCTCTGGAACAAACCTTATTTCATAACTATTAAATCCATGCAATGTGGTAGGAGCCCCGGCCCAGATGGCTTTCCAGCTAAAGACATTTCCTAAACAAATAGCTCCACTTTTGCTAAATATGTATAATGAATCATTCGATTTATCCTGCCTTCCTAAAACTCTGCAAGAAGCTTTCATTTCCTTATATCTGAAAAAGGACAAGGATCCCTTATTGCCCAAAATTTTGAAATTTTGAAAATGTTGATGTAAAAATCCTAGCCAAATTCTTGCTTTACGATTAGATAAATAATTCTTCCTAGAATTATTTCCGCTGACCAAACTGACTTTATTAAAACCAGGTTTTAGCAACTCTTTAGCATTCAGACGGTTTTTAACATTCTTTACCATCCCATGTCTTTGTCAATACCTGAAGTTTTGATTTCACTTGATGCAGAGAAGGTGTTTGACAGGGTAGAGTGAAATGACTTTTTCCACACTCTCCAAATGTTTGGTATTGGAGAATTTTTTATATCTTGGGTCAAAGCCCCACTTGCCTCTGTTTGAAACTCTTCCGTATATTTTCAGGTTAATCGAGGCACAAAACAGGGTTGCCCTTTGTCACCTCTTTTGTGGCCATCGCTTTGAGCCAGAATTCAGAAATAGCTGGTATAGCTGGTCAGAGTTTTTCTGTATGCGGATTACTTGATTATATACACTGCTCAAAAAAATAAAGGGAACACTTAAACAACACAATGTAACTCCAAGTCAATCACACTTCTGTGAAATCTGTGAATTTCTTTGGAGGGCCGCACAGCCCTCCACGTGCTCGCCAGAGGTAGCCTGACTGCCATTAGGTACCGAGATGAGATCCTCAGACCCCTTGTGAGACCATATGCCGGTGCGGTTGCCCCTGGGTTCCTCCTAATGCAAGACAAGGCTAGACCTTATGTGGCTGGAGTGTGTCAGCATTTCCTGCAAGACGAAGGCATTGATGCTATGGACTGGCCCGCCCGTTCCCCAGAGCTGAATCCAATTGAGCACATCTGGGACATTCATGTCTCACTCCATCCACCAACGCCACGTTGCACCACAGACTGTCTAGGAGTTGGCAGATACTTTAGTCCAGGTCTGGGAGGAGATCCCTCAGGAGACCATCCGCCACCTCATCAGGAGCATGCCCAGGCGTTGTAGGGACCTTTTAAAGTCTTCCACTTATTCAAAACCTACTTGTTAGATCTGGAAACAGGTAACACGTAATTTGATATGGCAAACAATTGATATGGCAAACCATGTCCCCTAAATCTTCTAATAACATCTTTAACCCTTCAATAATTATTGTCTTTTGCATTATGGCATGCTAAGGGCATTAGGAAAATAACTTGTACTCTTTGTGCTTGGCTCTTTATTCAGTTCAGCAGATTCACAAACAGTTTCATGCTTGTAAGAATATTTTTTTTCGCTGTCTCCAAATTCGTGACTTTGTGCATAAAATGTTCCCTCAGTTTCCTGCTCCGCCTCCATTTGATCATTTATTGGAGGACTGTCAAAGATGAAAGGGAATTATAGTGACACTTTACTGTAAAATTTTGGCCCCACTCCATACATCCCTCTTACAAATTAAAGCTTGGTGGGAAGACGGTTATTTCTGATGAGGACTGGGAATCAGTTTTTTATATAGAGTACACAAATCCTCTATCTGTGCAAGTTATGGACTTCTGCAGTGCATAGTCGTACATCGTATAAACTGGACAAAGTTAAAACTATCTAACTGCTTTTACCATATATATCCTGATTGTAATCGCTGTAGTCTCTCCCCAGCCTTTCATGCACACATGCTTTGGTCCTGTATAAAGCTTAAGAGCTTTTGGTCCACTGTTTTTGAAACTGCCTCTGTTTTTTTTTTTTTTAAGTAAATTTCCCCTTGTCCATTGATAGCAATTTTTGGAATCCTCACCCCTGGTTCATATAACCTTGCAAAGACAAAATCTGATAGTATAGCTTTTATCATTGCTGTTAGGGGTTAAGGGATCAGGGGCCCCACGCAATTGATTTGTGAATCCTCTTTTTCTAAAGTTGGAGAAAATTAAGCATTCTATAAGAGACTCACCTAGCCAATATAATAAAGCTTTGGGCCCTTTAAGCAATACGTCAGCGAACATGTTTTACTGTCGGACATAGACTGAATCTTAGTACTAGCATTTGTTTTTTTTTTTTTATTGTTATAGTTATACTGTTATAGTTATTGTATGATACTGATTGTGCGTTTTCATTACCCTTCCAAGCCACACACACCCCATTTTTTTTTTGTTTTTCATTGTAATTTGTGTTGGTTTTTTTTTTTTTTTTACGCTGTAATGTCAGTTCGTTTTAGTCACACCGCATGCATTGCATTATACCACTATTCTTTTTGACTTCTTGGAGTAAAAATACAGACTAATGTTGAGGACTTAGTCTGTATTTTTACACACACACACACACACACACACACAAACACACACATGTATTTCTCTGCTTCATCTTCCAGCTAAACACACACTAAACTTAAACGGGAAATTTGTAGCAGCCTCTCATGTAGCAGCATCTCCAAAGACTTCCAAACTATTTATATAAACTAATTATTTTTTAAAATCTCATATTTATTACCATTTGACAGTAACGGAGGAAGTAAAAGCTAAGTTTTTTTCACTATGCAATGTACTTGAATAAGAGTAAAAGAACACATCTTTAAATACACTCTAAATGTAAAAGTTACCCAAAAAGTAAATGAAATTCTTCACTACCCACCTCTTTTCATCACTGGTAACTGAATCTATTAGGTTAGACTCTGTAGACCCTTGTTGAGCATGTAGTAATTCAGGCACTTCATAAAATAAATACATGGATTAAGCTAGCAAATGCTATACCTAGATGTTTTATTGTTTAAGGTATTTTGTTTTAGTAGACTTTAAATAAAACTTATAGAAGCAGTTGATACATTTTATTTTAGTTTTTTAAAGTTTTGCATAGTAGACCTATACTTAATATTGCCATGGCTCTGCAGTGCTGTCAAAAAAAAAAAACAGAACAGAAGATAGACAGATGACTTTTCTTTGTTCTGAATCTGTATAACTCCTAGCAACAAATTCTACTTTGATATTCACTATGTACATAATGGAAACTACACTTTGGTGCAGTTATTTTTCTTAAAGCTGCACTAGTACAATTAATTAGAATAAGGACAGATACCAGTGACGAAATTTATGCAGAAAATGACTCAGCTCTTAGCTCACTTACCCAAAAGATAGGTCCAGTCTTATCAGGGATGTCAGTAAGCCTAAGTGCTTCTAAAATAAAATTCATCAACTAAATCTGTCCCTACACTAGTTCTAGGGATGACATAAAAAAGCTGATATGATTGTTAAGTACATTTACAAATGATTGGTCGGTGTCCACCAACTTAGACTTGGAAAACTCAGCTACAATGTTCTTTTAACTTCTATAAAGATTTTATTTGTCATATACACTATTAAATATACAGCTGAATTAAATAGCCTACCCAGCCTACCTGTGCATATAATCAAACATAAATTAAGTACTAAAGAAATAAATAAATAGGAAATAATAAGAAAGTGGTGTGCAATATGTTTTCATGTGGCATGCAGATTCAAGATCTGCAATAAAGGATTAATAACAGGACATGCATATTCCATGTAGAATGGTGATATATATTAAGATGCAGTGCCTTAAAAGGCCAATTTATTTTAAATATTTGCTTACTTTAGAGTTTACTGTATTTTAAAATTTCTTGTATTTTAAAAAAACTTTTTTTATGCCAGATTTTTTTAAAAGCTTTGAAACAATGCACTCCTGGATGGAAGTTCGGTCTGAATTAAATATGTCATAAATAATCCATGACAAAGTTGCTATTCGAGCTAAACTTCAGACAATATGCAAGGCTTAACAGAATCTTCCTAAAATTCTAATATGATATTAGAAGGAAAACGTTATATTTTTCTTATTGTAAAATAAGAAAGTTACTGCAGATTCAAAAGAGTTTCTCAGTTTCATCCTAAAATGCTTGTTTCTGGTTATGTTTTGTGCAGCTGTAAGGAATCCGTCTCCCAGAGGGCCCCCTTGCCGGAATATTGACCTTGCTTTACTTCTGGGTTCACTTCCTGTAGGGTTCGCTATTTAAACTAGCACTTTATATGCTAATCAGCGCAAAGTAAGACTTTTTGTCTGAGGTGGTAACTGAATTTGACAGCCCACCGGTTATAGTGCAAATTGAGTCTCCTAGCTTCCCTCAGATACTCGAGGTTACAGTGGTTCCTATGTACCTTAAAGGGGTTGGGGGTTCCTCCAGCCAGTGTCTCCAAGCCTCCAATGCAAGTTTGATAGCCAACAGCTGTCTATTCCCAATGTCTTAGTTCTGTTTGGCAGTGAACATTGATCAATACCATGACGAAGTAGTGTAAATGCTCTGGGAACACTTCATTAATAAATCGCTGGCAGATAGAGGGAGCATCAACTTAGCCATAAGGCATTATCAAGTACTCGTAGTGGCCCATAGGTGTTACAAAGGCCATCTTTCACTATTTTCTGTGCAGATGCGGATCAGATTATAAGCACCCCAGAAATCCAACTTAGTAAAGACTTTCATTCTGTGGAAGAGTTTGATGCAATAAAGGGCAGTCCAGCTGCTTGCCTCAGGCAAAAGGTCCCTAAACCGATGGTAAGCCAAAGGGGTTTCCTGGGACTGCTTCTCTACTGATCTCCCCACTGTGGTGGCCCCAAGGGAGACAGAGTGGTCAAGAAAAGGCAGAAAAACATTGCTCTCACTTCACTTTATTATCCCAGGAAAAGGAGCCAGGGTCATCCCAAAACGATCTCAAAAGTGGACTCCAGAATGAGTAAGCAGAGAGTTGGGTGAACCATTTCAGATCCATGAGGTTGTTATACGCCCCAACTGGAGTCTGAGTACAGGGTTGAGTCCAAACCTATAATTGGTGAGGAGGCTGTGCTCATTCCAGCCACTGGAAGAAGCAAGAGTGCATACTCTTGCATGGAGTATCTTCCCATGGTGCAGGTAATACAGGTGTTTGCTCACAGTGGTAAATGGGTCTGCCAATCAGTTTCTGGATGAACCCCTCGAATGACTGTGTCCCTGGGTGACTTAGTGAATGGAGAGTGCTTTTATAGAGTGCATGGAAAGATTAAGTGATTTGGTGCAGGTCTGGCTGGTTAATGTTCAGATGAGCTTAGTGTAGTTGTGATAACATTTCATTGTTTGGGGGTTTTATTTCTGCCTTTGCCCTGAATGTCGACTTAGTACTCAGGTTTGGTCCTCCCCTGGGTTTGCCATTGCATCCATGGGTTTAGCTGCCTTGTACCCTGAGTTCTATAAGAAAATTTTGTTTTCTGGCAATACATATTTTTCAACACATTCCCTTTGTACACAGCTCTTTATATTTGCTGTAAAAAGCTATTTGTTTGATTGGATAACCCTATCCATTTTGACACAGAGATGAGGCAAGAAACCTTTTTCTGCAAGTTTACTGCTCAGGTGTGCACTCCCAGCAGTGGAAATTTATCCAGCAGCTACTTCTCAACGTTCTGAGTGACAGATCCATCTGGTAGGCTGGAGGCTGTGAACCTAATGCAGGTGTCCTCAACAATTACACACTGTCAAATAACCCTCCCCAAACACAAAATGTCTTTTGTTCTAAACTTGCAATCAGTTTCGGAGCTGTTTTTGCTAATTGCAATGTATGCGAAGGAAAATCTATGTTGTCATAACAATGGATAGCAAATATGCTACAGCTGTAATACAATTATAAAGACGACTAATTATTTATTTAATACTGTTGCCATATATCTTACAGTTAAAGCAATAATTTAAAGCAGTGACGTTCTCTACAGCTACCAATAAGCACCAGTTTTAGAGGAGAAAAATATTGAATCATATCATACAGTATGATGAAGAAACAGTATGTGCTCTTTGCTAAAGTGGAAACTTTCCGGTTCTATGGAACAGTGAAACAAATTATGAGAGCTATACTGTTTCCACGCTTGTTGCCGCACTAGGTCTGCAATTTAATCTTGGATTTAATTTTGGATTAAAAAGAAATATTTTGTTCTATATGTTTAAACACAGTTTAGCACATACTTTTTCAAGCATAGCATTCACATCCTTGAAGAAAAGTGCTAAAATACTAAAAAGCAATAGAAAAAAAAGTTTTTTTATTTATTAAGAAAATATACAAACTGCTTAATAATCAGAACTACAAGCTTTGGTATTACAAGCGTTTACAAGAAGCAACGAGCGCAACAGCAGCTTTGATCAGCTGTTAGAACAGCCACTGTTTGCCATAGTGCTTCAGTTAGAAAGTGTAAGAAACATTTTTGTTCATACTTAAAATACAATTTTAGGACATGGCGGTTTTTACCCTGGGTATTACAGTGTTTTATTTTGAAAATAATTAAATTTTAAGGTTTAAACACAGACATGAAACATGTAAACTAGATACAGTTAACTATTGCAATCATTTTTTTCACATAGTGTATCAATAGTCTTACCCTGTTGTAATCAGTATACAGCGATACTTACTTTAAACATTGTGCAGTAAACCATTTATGTTTCTGTAAATATTAAATTAAAACCCTTAAGGTGTGTCTTCCTCCTCACTCTTGTATTTGTTGCTGACACAGTTATATGTTTAACAATAATTTTAGTATTGTAATATTATTGTATAGCAGTATATCATATTATATAGCATTGTAAGATTTATTCATCAGTTGAAATCTATAATTTTCTGAGTGTTACTGGCCTGATATTTAGGGTATATGGGAATGTTTGTTCTGATCTTTTTAAGGCTGTGTGATTTTTTTAATGTGTTACTTGTTATAATCTTTTGTGTTTGGGATGATTTTTCCCAAAATGCAGAGCCAGTTAATTAACTGCATACTTCCCGTTCCCTTTTCAGTAGAATAGGTCTTCAATATATAATATGCATACACAAACTAAAGCATGGAAGCAGATAAAGCTTTGATCAGGCTTTTTAATCACAAGTGCTTATATATGAAATAAATGAAGTCTAGTCAGTATACAATTTTAATTAAGGATAATTAAAAAACACTTCTTTAGATGGCTTTAGGACATGGAAAAGGGACGTGCTAAAAAAATTCCTGTCAAACAAGAGCATTGCATGGCATGCGATTTATGCAAATTTATAGACACAGGACATATCAGGCAAGAGCTAAGGTTCCTTGAAGGAATAGTTCCGCAGAAAGTTCCTTTATTAATAAATATCTCCATGGCCTGGAGAAAAATGTGAGCAGGTATCTATCATTGTTTCTCAGGTCATTGCAAAGAGCTGGAGTTCTGCAGGTGCACTCCGTGATGAGTTGCTTCACATTAGTGGATACTTTTAACAGCAACATACTGTATATTTTGGTCTATCTGTATATTTGTTTAATTCATCATTTTAAACTGTGTCTTTTTTTTATAAATGTTAACTATGCAAAGCATTGAGTCTTCTTAAGAACATTTTCTTTAGAAGCCCTTTTAGCGTTATCTTTCTGACAAGTTTTAACCTTGTAGCAAGGGAAATAAAAGTTCAGGATGCTATCAGTCTGTACTCAAGTGTCGGCTACAAGTCGGTTACAAGAGTTGGCCAGTTACATACAGGACAAACTGTCATAAATTTGTAAAAAAAATTGTTTTAATTAATTGTTATTAAATATCTATAGTGCCTTGAAAACGTATTCATTATTCACATTTTTCCACCATATAACCACGAACTTAAATGTATTTTGAGATTTTATGTAATAGACCAACACAAAGTAGCACATAATTGTGAAGTGAAATGAAAATGATACGGTTTTCAAAATTTTAAGCAAATAAAAATCTGAAAAGTGTGGCGTGCATTTGTATTCACCCTCTGTTTCACTACTTTGTAGAGCCACCTTTTGCTGCAATTACAGCTGTTTGTCACCATTTTTGTTCCACTTCACAATTATGTGCTACTTTGTGTTGGTCTATTACATAAAATCTCATTAAATACATTTAGGTTTGTGGTTGAAAAATGGGAAAAGGGGTATAAATACTTTTTCAAGGCACTGTATATGTGGCTTACATATAAAAATATCTTCTATAAAATTGAAAACTTAATATTTACAACCTGTTTTGTTCAGTTTTTAAATAAGTGATCTAACAATAGAATAATAGAATATATTTTTTAATATAAAGACATTTATGAAAATTGTTATATTAAACTTGTTGCATTGTTGAGAAGTAACCTAAGCAATGTAATCCTTACTGACAGTGAAAAATTATTTGAACTCTTACAGATGCATCCTGCTGACTTTTATTTGCCACCCCAAGTCTACAGCACAGAGGGTGGAAATATTTGGCTGCACAAATAAGTATTACCACCAGCTTTTTTACATTGCATCTGATGACAGTCTGTGGGGAACCCAAGCCTGACAAACTACACCTAACAACTGACAAGATGAGTCAGTAATCACACAGCAGTTGTTCAGTCCTGCAAAGGTAGGAGCAGAGGATTCTATTAGGGGCGATCACATTTTCAATGTCAAGATCACATGATATTAACAAACAGAGCTGATATAATCACTGGTGTGATGCACATCAAATTCAGTGTAGATCCAGTTTGTGAGATGTGGAATTAATTTTAGTCTTTAAATACTGGTACATACGTCAGGTTCTTTGTCAACTGAGAATCTCACGCACAATAAATATTTAAAATATGTAAAGTGTAATGTGATATTGAAAAATATAGTTTCAGATTTACTTGAATATGTATACATATACATATTCAAGAAATCTAAAACTATATTTGTCAGTATCAAAACCATTAATTTACAAAAGTCCTACAAGCACAATTTATTGTTTTCCTAGAGATTTGTGTAATATTATTTCTCAATATCACATTACACATTACATACACTACAGATGTGATGAACATTAATTTTGTTAAAAATGTTAAATGTACAAATACGATTATGTAATTAGGTGTGATTAATTGTGATTAGACCAGGTCTGAGCTGGACATGTTAGGGACATTTATAAAGGCCTGCAATTTAATATCTCACTGAACAGGGATAAAAATTTTTACAGACATAAATCGAAGCTCAGAAACCTAAAGCCATAAGAAACCCACCGAAAATAAATTGTATTTGCAGAAAAAAACAGATGTCATGAATTCGATGCATGAAATGTCACCCTCTAATGCGACGTGGTGACATAGCTTACAGCAGGTTATGGTCACTGAACCACTGGATGTCCAGGTGGTTCTCCGAAAAACAATGTGGGCTTTATTGATAATTGGATAACTTTTGAGGGCAAAGCTGGCCTGTTAGGACAGGACGGTGTCCATCCCACTCGGGAAGGAGCTGCTCTCCTTTCTTGTAACATAGATCATAGTCTTAGAATAGGACTAGTTAATTGCTGACTACCCAGAGCCCAGGCCAAGCAGCAGACCAACGTTGCAGTTATTTATAATAATAATATGTTATTATTATAAATTAACATACAAAAACGGACAAAATTTTAATTCATTCGAAGCTCTCTACAGTAACCTTACATCTGTAGCGACAAATAATAAGCAGAGTCAGTCGATTTCGTTAGTTCTTATTTGCAGACCCCCAGGACCGTACTCCGAATTTCTTAGTGAATTTGCAGATTTTCTCTCTAACCTGGTTGTCTCTGTCGATAAAGCGTTAATTGCTGGAGACTTTAATACTCAGACGACCCGCTGAGAACAGCATTTATGTCTTTACTCGACTCAGTGGGAGTAAATCAGTGTGTAATAGGACCCACTTATAAAGCGGGTCACACATTAGATTTGATATTATCTTTCGGAATAAGTATAAGTAATATAGTAACAATTCCTCAGTGCAAAATTATTTCTGATCACCATCTTATATCATTTAAAATGCGTCATACTAATAATGCACATGTAGCGCCGCGCTACCGCTCTAAACGTACACTTACATCAACTTCTGCTCAGATCTTCAGCAGCTATCTCCCAGAATTATCCTTTATGATTGGATTGCCGTCTGATCCAACAGAACTCGAGCAGGCCACTGAATATTCAGATGCCGCATTCCGTTATACCTTAGATAACGTAGCTCCAGTTAAAAGAAAAATAATTAAAGATAAGAAACTCGCTCCATGGTATAATGAACACACGTGCTCTTTAAAACAGAGCGCCTGTAAACTAGAACGCAAATGGCACCAAACTAATGGAAAGAGAGAATCCTGACATATAAAAAAGCTCTTAGTGTAACTAGATCAACGTATCTCTCCAACTTTATTAAAAATAATAAAAATAATACTAGATTTTTTCAACTAGGAATAAGACTACTTAAAAAATTTGCACCATAACTGCGTGCAGCAGTGAGAACTTTATAAACTTTTTTGATAACAAAATTGGAAACATTAGGCAGAAAATTCAGGCTTTGAAACCTGACCATTCGAATGATTCTGATGATAAACTAACCGCATCAGATCAGAGCTTAGAAAATTCTACTCTTCTGGAAGAGAACAAATTAAGCTCACTCATCTCTTCTACAAAATCATTAACTTGTGTATTAGATCCTATACCAACACACTTTCTTAAGCAGATAGTACCAACAGCATCAGAACCCCTGTTGAAAATAGTTAACTGTTCACTCAGCAGTGGGTATGTTCCGAAATCTTTTAAATTAGCAGTGATTAAACCTTTAATTAAGAAACCTGACCTCAACCCCAGTGAGCTGTCGAACTACAGGCTGATATCTAACCTTCTGTTTATCTCCAAAATCCGTAGAGAAGGTAGTAGCGCAGCAGTTATGTTCATATTTACACAGGAATAACATACACGAAGTTTACCAATCAGGATTTAGGCCTCACCACAGCACAGAGACAGCACTTGTCAAAGTAGTAAATTACCTCTTTCTGGCATCCAATCAGGGTCGTGTCTCATTGCTTATTTTATTCGACCTTAGTGCGGCTTTCGACACCATTGATCATAATATTCTTCTTCACAGATTAGAAAAATTTGTAGGAATTAAAGGAACGGCCCTTGCGTGGTTCAGGTCCTATTTAACCGATCGCTATCAGTTTGTAGATTTAAATGGTGATTATTCTGCGTGCTCTCATGTGAAGTATGGTGTTCCACAGGGCTTGGTTCCAGGCCCACTTTTTTCTCTCTTAACATGCTTCCTCTGGGCAACATAATTCGTAAGCATGATATTAGTTTTCACTGTTACACTGATAACACTCAGTTATACGTCTCATCTAGACCTGATGTGAAAGGCCAGTTTAATAAAGTTAAGCAATGTGTGAAGGAAATAAGGGATTGGATGTTAAGCAATTTCCTCTTGCTTAACCTTGATAAGACTGAGGTTCTGGTTCTAGGACCGCATGTAGCTAAAAGTAAGCTTCCTGATCACACCTTAACCCTAGACAGTCTTTCTGTTTCACCAAGTGCAACAGTAAAAGATCTGTCATTATAGACTCCAATCTCTCATTTGAAGCCCATGTCGACAATATTACCAGGATAGCATTCTATCATCTCAGAAATATCGCTAAGATAAGAAATATATTGTCAATTCATGCTTTTATCACATCCAGGCTGGATTACTGTAACGCTTTACTGTCTGGATGTTCAACTAGGTGCATTAATAAACTTTAGTTAGTCCAGAACGCAGCAGCGAGAGTCCTTACTAAAACTAGAAGATACGAACACATCCCCCCTGTCTTATCCACAATGCATTGGCTCCCAGTGAAATATCGCATTGATTTCAAAATACTACTCCTGACCTAAAAAGCACTAAATGATCTTGTGCTGCTGTACCTGAGTGAACTGCTAGTGTCTTACGTACCGCCACGTCTACTTCGATCAAAGGATGCAGGCTGCCTGTCAGTACCGTGCATTATAAAAAACTACAGCAGGGGGCAGAGCCTTTTCCTACAGAGCCACAAAGTTATGGAATAGCCTCCCTATGTTCAGACACAGTCTCAGTGTTTAAGTCCAGGTTAAAAACGTACTTATTTAATCAAGCATTTTGTATTTGATTTCCCTTAGATAAAGGAGCAGATCTGGGGGACTCATGGGTGTTGAGTATTATGGTGATCTGGTATGTTTAGATGCTGTCTTCCCCTCTCTTATTGATCACGGTGTTGATGATGAGAGCGGCTGGTTGCTTAACATATCAGGGAGCCCTCATGTCTGTGTTTCCCTCTGGTTCTCCTTTTAGTTATGCTGTCCTAGTTAGTTAGCTTCCCTGCTTGCACTTTAGATTAAATACACAATCACTCCATACACTGTGATTAAATTGTTACTTAATGGTTTTCCTTCTTTTTTGTCTTTCTTCCTTCCCCTCTCCTCTCTCTCTCTCTCTCTCTCTCTCTCTCTCTCTCTCTCTCTCTCTCTCTCTCTCTCTCTCTCTCTCTCTGACTCTCACTGTCGAGCTACACATGGCACAACTGAGCTGCCAGTGATCCAGACCCCATCTCCACTCCGGACCTGTCAGACCCTTGCCTGTGACCCACTCCAGTTGATGATCACATCACCAGGATGATCAAGGACGTTTCCACTCTGCCATAAAGACTTTTCGGCTGTTCTTCGAGGACTTACGATTTGAGTTGCTTACATACACAGTGTAAATACATAATTCCTAATACCTGTTTTTCACCCAAATGAGGATGGTTTCTCCGTTGAGTCCGGTTCCTCTCAAGGTTTCTTCCTATTCCGTCTCAGGGAGTTTTTCCTTGCCACCGTCGCCCCCGGCTTGCTCATCAGGGACAATGAATTGAATGAAAAACAAATTGCATGTAAAAATAAATGAATTCATGGACACCAAATTACATACAAAAAAGTAAAAATGTGCTATAGGAAAATAAATATCTCCAGCTTATTTATGAGTTCATCCTTATATCAGAAACGCTCAGAGGAACCCAGGTGAAAATCAGTTCCACCTGGATGTCAGATGGAAATACATAATCCATAGAATATCACTCAATCTCTCTCTCTCTCTCTCTCTCTCTTCAGCATGGAAACCAGAAAGCTCAGAAGAAACCCATATAGAAAAATGAATAACAAAATATTTTAAAAATTTGTTGGTTGAGGTACTCCCTTCTCCATTCAGTGCACACAGACTAAGGTAGTTTTAAGTCTTTGGTTCTTTTAATTTTAATGATTTTGGCTCACATTAAACAAAAACCAACCCTTTCACTATCTCACCAAACTAGAATACTTCATAAGACCAAGAAAAAAAACATTTTAGTGAATTGTTAGCCTTCTGGAAAGTATGTTCATTTACTGTATATGTACTCAATACTTGGTAGGGGCTCCGTTTGCTTTAATTACTGCCTTTTCCATGACATTCTAATTTATTGAGATCTGTATAAACTGAAATGTATGCTATTTTCATACCCAGGCTGTATCATGAACAAATAATCTATTTGCCCTGACTAAACATATGGATGCGTAGACGGGGACACCCCTTCCCCCCTTCCCCCCTTCCCCTCTCCCCTTCTCCGTTTTCAATTCCAGAAAATCCCGCGCCGTCATTCGCGTCTTGATTTAGCAGCTCGCGCGCACACGTCGGAGGCGCGACTGTGTGCGCGCACACACACGCGCACGCTTCATGCGGTTATATTTTAAATGCACAGGAAACCGAAACGCTTGTATGTTTTTTGCACTCTAAATATTTTCTGGTGGAGCCGCGCGCTCGCTTTCGGACCGTTCTCAATCGCCTTGCTCGCTCTGCGTCTCCGTGAGGCGGAGCTGAAGGCGCGAGGTGACGGTAGAATGGGCGAACCCCTCCGGTTTCCACTGTAACTATGGAGCCCACTTTCCCGCGGGAAGACAAAGGTACGTACAATGACGCTTTCTCACACCCGGTGTAGCGGTCAGTTTATGCACTATTACCGAGCGCGCGTTACGGACAGCGAACGCGACAGCTCCGTCTCTATTTACACTTGTTGAGTAAATATGGGCATTATGAGCGTCAAAGCGCAAGGTTACTGCAATAGATGCACTGGAGGGGAATAAACGCTTTGGGGTGTATGCTCATTTCTCTTGATATAGATACCGGTGGCTGCTGCAGGTTTGATTACGTTATATTATGTTGCCATGGCGACAGGAAAAAGTATTAGCGCTAAGGCACGCACTTATTTACACAGGCAGCACTGTTAGACTAGAAGCGCATTTTCACTAGTGCACTAATGCAGCAGGCTGCATGAACCCATTACAGGCTATTTGGCGATTAATCGACTGCATTACATCAGGATCAATAAAGGGGCACATGTGATCCTCCAGACATTCTGGACCAGTGTCACTCTGTTCCTGCGGTAAAGCTTTGCTTTCTTGTTTGGGCTGCAGGTGTGAACCTTCAGTTTAGTTCATGCATTATTATTTGTTTTCGTGTTTTTTTTATGTTTTCTACCAAATCAAGTGTGAAACTACCCCACAACTTTTTCTCCTGAACCTGGTAGAACTCATTGTCCAACTTTGCGTGATTTAATGTTTTTTTAAATAATGATTTATGTTCAGTTGTGCACATTGCTAATTTCTTGTGTCACAACTAAGCAAACCAAACAGGGGAAGCTATTTGTTGCATTTATGACTATTTATGGATGCACACACATTCAGCATTCAAAGCTTTTGCATGAAAAAAGTAGAGGTGGTGCAGCTGATAATATAATGACGTCAATTGTAAGAAACCCCATTTGTTATGAGAGATATATATCATGACCTCATGCAATGTAAGGTTTAATGTTTTTTTTGTTTTTTTTTACCTTTTTTGACCTTGACATTTTGTTTTCAAAGCACCACCCATACAGTGATGTGGTCAATAATCATTTTTAACACCATGGCTTTGCATTTTAGGGTTTTAAAACTTGTAAAATGTTTTTTTGTTCAAAAAGGTTGTCTCTCTCTCTAAAGTATCAGTGTAAATAAACTTAATAGTTTTTAAAGGTATTAATTATCTTGAATTATGTCACTTATTTGAATTGTTCATATAGCCTGTATGACATAATGTAATCAACATTCAATATAAGAAAAAACTGAAAATAAAACTGGTATTTGTCAGTATTTAAAACTAAAACTGTAAACCAGTGCCAGTGAAATTACTTCTCTGCCGATTTCTGACTCTGCCAAGCACACACTAATTTGCATAATGTGGGCAGCCAGAGCCACATGTGAGCTTATCTTTTGATATTACATTTAAAAATGAAGCCAAAGAATTGACAGACAACACTGAATTGACAGACAACTCATTTGTCTCCTCATTCTTTCTTGTATAGTATGTGTAAGCACACACACAACGCAGCAAGCTTACTACTTACTTTCAAAATTCAAAATTTCAATCCACTCATTTAGCTCATTTAGCTCATATTTAGCTTTACAAAATTGCAACAGCTGAATTAATTTTTTTTAGTTTATCAATTTAGCCTTTAGCAGCAAGACATTTTGATAAAGATCACGATGTATACATTATTTCGTTATTATTATAATGGTTATTAATGTTATATTATTTTATTACCTTCTGTACAGTAGGGAAACATTTTTTTTTAAACAAGAAACCATTTTGAGTCATATTAATTTATCATTTTCTATGTGCTAAACACAATATACTGATATGCTCTTATGTTACATTAACCAGTGATTTTGACAAAATCCCTTATACCTATAACAGCATTATTACACTGCAAATTGGGCTTCAGTATAAAGATAGTCCGCCATCATTTCTCCTGTTGTCTATATGACATTCTTATAAACACAAAATCTAAGAAACAGGCATAACATCAATAGAAATTTTGATCAGAATCATACCCACTTAATATACTATATGCCTTCGATGTGTATTTAAATTGCCAGCTGTCCAGCATAGTGTCTATCATATTCATGCTATACACATGCAGAGACTATGATATGTGTAAGTGTGTGCACTATTTAAAAACAAATGTTCCATTCAAGGTGACCATAAAAGGTATCTGCCTTTCCCACTTCAGTAGACTATTCTTCAAGGGAGGTGTCAGGATGGAAGCGGGTATGTTCTGTGGCTTAATGCTAACTAGACAGTTGGGGTGAGAAATAAAAGACAAAATGGGAAGCTGCATCCAAATGATAAATTCCAATTTCAATTCCACTTATTTACAAATGAATAAACATAAACAGTGGTGTCTTGACTTAGGATGAAATGAATTGAAATATCATTAATCCGTTCCGGTTCTCCAAAAACCACTGCAATTTTTTTTGTTACATGTTTTTAAATAAGAAACTGTACTGCAATTAAGTATAATGTACAGCATTTACCTTGGAGATGAGACAACCCCACTTGCTAATGCACCTGCACATGTCTGACTAGTTATTGGATAACACCTGGGATGCTGGGCGGATGTTACGGTGTTCACTGTGGAGTTTGCTATGTCAACTAGCGGTTGGGTGTCTGAAGCTGAGTCGTAACCCGAATTTTAGCTTGCAACTCAAAGCAAAAAATCTGCCAAGAGACGGCTTATATCTTTAAAAACCCGTTAGTTGGGACATTCATAAGTCAAGGTACCACTGTAATATCAGTCATAGACATACTTTAAGAGTATATATAGCTAAATAGAAAAATAGCTAATTTTCTCTCTTTTGAAAAAGTAATAGTCAGTTATTTAACACAGCTTTGCCCTTGAGTTGTTAAGAGGAAAACTAATTGATGGTTTTGTCAGGAGACATGCTCTCAAATACAACTTTGCAACCTAGTTTCTGTGCTAAATTTGCATTTGCAACATTTGGCAGACGCCCTTATCCAGAGCGACTTACAATATTTCTCGTTATACAACTGAGGGTTAAGGGCCTTGCTCAGGGGCCCAGCAGTGGTGGCTTGATGGGGCTGGGACTCAAACCTGGGTCCTCAAGTTGGTAGTCCAACAAGTTAACCACTGCGCTACCACTTCCTAAATGGTCACTTATTATCACCATCACCGATGCCTGGGATTTACAGCTGCACTTTAACACCAAAGATTCACATTGGCTAAATTAATCAACAAACACTCAGTAAACTCAATCACAATCAATAAATTGTCAGGGATTAGTACATCTGCAAATACAAAATAGGTACAATGTATCACACTAATACATGCAGTTAACATGTAGGGAAGTGGTGGCGTTAAGGTGTTATACCTGATAACAGAAAGACTGGGGTTCGATTCCCAGCACCACCAAGCAACCACTGTGGGCCCCTGAGCAAGGCCCCCATTTGCTCAGTTGTATAAAAGAAATAAATGTCATCTGCCAAATGCTGTAAATGTGATGTAAAGTTAACACAGTGGCAGCATAGTAATAAAATAATAGTTGTAGCTACTTACACTGCAGACAGTGAACACTGAGACAAAGTTAATGTATAATAAGTGTAAGATTTATCTTTATTGAGCAAACCAAAGTAATAATAGTAAAAATATATTCTATGATATATCATCAGGAGCTTTCTTTGAGGAATCTGACTCAAAAGCTGCCTTATCATCATAGGGATCACAACACATCCTCTTTAGAGCGGTTTTTATATTGCTTATAAGTGCAATTAAATAACCAGATATTTTATTCTAGTTTTAAAGTAACATGTATTTTGTTAAAATGACTACAAACATAATAGTTAATTATTGTGATCAGTAATTAGGAAAGAACGCCGACTTACAATACTTACTAAGTTAATTAGTACGTAATTAAATTTTAAGGACCGTTGATAAATTCTGTCCTTAATCATGTTGTACAGTGGCCATCAAACATTAGTTACAAAGCTACAATGTTAAGTGTTTAAGATCCAATATAAACATTAAAATATTTACTCCTGATGCATCATTTGGGATAATTAATTTCATCATCATCAAAACATTAAATTGTAATGTTAATATAATAATAATTTATAATAATAATTTTACCGGTTTAAGTGCATGTTGCTTTAAATGCTAATTAGCTCTGTTGCTTTAACAGAATATACACTATAAACACTTTATTTCTTTGATAAAAATCTTTAATAAGCATAGTCAAGCTCTGTTTTCTAATCTGTAACTAATCTGTTCACATTTTTATGAAGGTAAATCAGGCAAGGTTTTTCTAATCTTTTTCTGTCTAATTTAGCTAAAACTTTTTGACCTCATTTACAATACAGGTCTTGCTGCCCAATTTAAAATCGATCTGAAAATTTCAGAATCCATTTTCGTTTCCTTGGTTCAAGTGTTACATGCAATGTCAATGTGGCATGTAAAAAATGTATTCTACGGCCACATTGACATTGTAGGCTTCTGCTGTTGTAGCCTGTCTGACTTGAGATTTAGCTAAGTGTGTGTTACTTGGATACTTTTAGATAATTGTCCTTCACATCCACATCTGCTGGGCCCCTGAGCAAGGCCCTTAACCCCCAAATTGCTCAGTTGTATAAATAAGATAAATGTAAGTCGCTCTGGATAAGGGCGTCTGGCAAATGTAAAAAAAAAAAGGAAACAATTGTTTTCTGCAAAATTCCTGCTACATTATTGTGAAATGTATTGCTAAATCTGTTCTTTCAGTGTGCTTGTATGTTAACTAAAAATAAAAAAAATATCTGTTTAATTTAAACAGTGGCAGGTGGTGCATTTGGTATCTGGGCCTTTAGTGGGGACTTACTTGACTGATACACCTCTTAATACCACCACTATCATATCGCAATTATAGAAACTATCAATACTATACAAAACGCAATTTAACACGGCGTGTCAGGGACATTTCACGTATTGAAAATAAAAACCCTTTTTACTAAAGTAAGAAACCCTGTTAAGACTCCAAACCTCTACAATACAACCGCAACTGTACCACATACATCATCTGGAGCAGTTCAGAATCATTCATTCATTCATTTTCTATACCCGCTTATTCCCTAATTCGGGGTCACGGGAGCACATCCCAGCTGCCTCTGCAAGGGCGAAGGGCAGGAGGGGTACACCCTGGACAGGTCCAGTTCAGAATTAGTATTTATCTAATAACATCACAAAAACATTAAAGATATAAATAAAATATATAATACATTTAAAGTCTGCAAGCCAGAAGTACTGTTTCCCCGAGCTGAGACAAGCTAGTTATCTCCGAGTTTAGCCGACCTCTCCTCACGTGTTTAAAAATTCAAATTCAACTGTACAGAAGCATTTTGCTAGTCTGTTGGCTGCAACTGTTTTTACTTTGATCAACCAATCAGAGAATGCAAAAATTCTGACATTATTGTATGCCAGCTAGAAGGCCCCATGAGGTGGATTTAAAAATCTAGTTGGTTAAAGGAACAGTCTTTAATAATATTAACCAATTAGCAATCTGCCACTACTAATATAGTCTAAGTTACATGGGCAGCACTACTTGCAGATGATACAGTTCACAAAATTGTAATCAGAACCAGAACCAGAAGACATAAGTGGATAAAACCACCTGGGAACAAGTACAAGTCTTACAGCATGCGCAGAGCGTTGAAAGAGGCGAAGCGGCGCTATGCAAGAAAACTATAGTCACAGTTTCAAAATGGTGGCTCCAGGAACCTATGGCAGGGACTAAGGACAATAACAGGCTACAAAATACCATCCAGAACGATAAATGTGTATACTTCTCTGGCTATGGCAGGTTAAACACCTTTTACACTTGTTGTGAAACTGCAGGTTCAGCGCTAATGGTGTTAGCAATGCTAACAGCGCTACAAGTTGCATGCACAAGGAGAATGTTTAGGAAAAATGCGTTCATCATCTCAGAGCATGATGTGAAAAAGGGATTCAGAAGAGTGAACAACAGGAAGGCAGCAAGGTCGACGCATAATACATCACATTCTGAGAGCCTGTGCTGACCAACAAGCCCCAGGGTTCACAGAGATTTTTGTGACCTCACTGGAACAGTCTACTATCTCTTTATGCTTTAAACAGTCCATCATTGTTCCTGTCCTAAAAAAAACCTTCACGCCTGTCTCAATGATTATCGCCCACTAGCCCTGATGTCCATTGTGATGAAGTGCTTTGAGAGACTGGTCAGAGATTTCATCACTTCTTTACTACCTGACCCACTGCGTACCGTCTCAACCGCTTTACAGAGGATACTATTGCATACCTACTCCACACAACCTTGAGCCACCTGGATAACAGAAAAGGGTTAAAATGATGTTTGTCAACTACTGTTTAGCTTTTAACACCATAATTTGCTCTATCCTCACTCCCACGTTGGAGGTTCTAGGACCCTCCCTCTGTTGTTAAATCTCCAACTTGTGACTGACGTACCACAAACAGTCGGGTGGGCAAACACGTCTCACCCTTCCTCACCGTCAGCACTGAAGCCCTCCAGGATTGTGTTCTGAGTCCCCTGCTGTACTCACTCTACACTTATGACTGTGTGGCAGCTTCCAACTGCCAGGCCAACAATCTCCTTCTGAACTTCAGTAAGACAAAGGACTTGATAGTGGACCTTAGCACAAAAGCAGGAGAGGAACTATCAGTTTCTCACGGTCAACAGTTTCGGATACCTACAGTATCTCCCAAAAGTGAGAACAGCCCTCTAATTTCAGTAAACATTTTAGTATATCTTCTATAGTAGTAAGGACAATACTATAGAAATTAAACTTAGATAAATTTTAGAGTAGTCATTGTGCAGCTTGTAAAACAGTATAGCTTTATTGTCCTCTAAAAATAACTCAACATACAGTTATTATTATCAAATAACTGACAACAAAAGTGACTACACCATTACATCATTAAACCATGCAAAGTCACATGTCCTATTCATCGTTTTCAGGTGTTTGTCAGCTTAAAATGACCATAAAAATTTTGGTATTTTATATTAGAGCATTTAATATGTGGTGCTTTGAGTACAATTCACTCATACTAACCACTAGAGGATCAACATGGCACCTTATGGCTCTCCGCATCAATGGGTTAGGCTGAAGTTACAGTACAGTGGCCAGGGTCATACAGAGGTTTTCCAAAACAGGTTTCACTCAGAGCAGACCTTACAAAGGTTGATCATAGAAGTTATGTCCTCATACTGTGCGTCAGATGCAGAAGCTGGCTTTAAAAAACAGCTGCATGAGTGCTGCCAGCATTCCTTCAGAGGTTGCAGAAGCAGGAGGTCAGCTTGTCAGTGCTCAGAGCATACACCGCACAATGCAAAAAGTTGGTTTGTATGGCTGTCATCTTAGAAGGAAGCCTTTTCTGAAGTTGGCTCACAGGATAGCCCGCAAACACAAGAGAACCTATCCAAGACCATGAATTACTGGAACCTTGTCTTGTGGTCTGATAAGACTAGAGCTAAACTTGTTTGAGTCATATGGTTTTCAGCATGTATGGTGATGCCCTGGTGAGAGGTACCAAGAAAACTGTCTTTTGTTTACAGTTAAGCATGGTGGTGGTAGCATCATGGTCTGGGGCTGAATGAGTTCATTGAGAGAAACATGGATTCCAGCATGTATTGTAAGATTTTAAAGCAGAACAAAATGCCCTGAACATGAAACCGCACTTTATATTACACTGCAGTCACTTTATACTCTATATACAGTTATATACAATACACACAGTATATTTGTACTTAAATTTTTTATTTTTAGATTTTTTTAATTCGGAGAGTCCTAAAGAACATTTCACTGTATGTTATACTGTGTATAATCATATATGTGACAAATTAAATTTAAATTGGAATTGGAATTTGAAATCATTGAAACAGTGGACAATGCAGGCTGGACCTCTTTATGACTATTTGGCCTCCAAAAATTTATCAGATAACTCAGATATGCCAGCATAGACAAATAGAAATGTTTAAATATCTTCTTTATTATACAGATTTGATTGCATAGTTGCAAAAACTCTATTCGGGTTCTTAGCAGCAAGGTTTTGGCCAAGCACAGGCTGTGAAAGGAAGAAAGAGTCAGAAAAGTGTATGGTTAATAGTGGTGCTGGGCATTATACTGGTTTATACTGAATACCGGAGTTTATTTTTTTTATGATATAAATTTTTAGTATATCACAATACCTGGGTATGTCACTAAAACAACGTTTTGAAGAAATTTGAGAATTAAATAGCATGTGCCATATTCAACCAATAATTTCTATATTTTCAAGTTGTGCAGCATTTATGCAAACCATCCCACTTCATTCTGTAAAGACATTCTGTGCTATTCTTCTTCTGACTGTGAAGAAAGAAAAATTTAGTTTGATGGCGGAGACAGCTCTAGATGCTCTAGATGTCCAGCTTCAAAAGTTTCAAAACTTAAACGAGATGCAAAAGACAGTGGAAATAAGTTCTCAAGCCAATTGTACACTTATGAAAAAGCTTAACTCAAAAAATGCCAATGGAAATTATTAAAAAATGTTGTGAGTAGCGATGTTGTGTTTTGTAAAGTAAGCAGAAACCCATCAGCCATCTACTGCCTCATGCAACAGACAAAAGCTCTGAAATATCACACCAAACATTATTTATATAACAGAAATAATGTTTTATTTAAGGCTAAAAATATAGCAAACTTCAATCATGGGTATAACTTGGAATTTGCTAAACAATTTTAGCACAGAATTTAACAGCTACAGTATCATGTTCTGAACAGTTTTTAAGATATACATGACATGATGCCAGTCTATTGATTTTTTTTTGTCCTGTACTTGTGACAGAATTTAGACTAGACCATTTGAGCTAGTTTTG
The DNA here is from genome assembly GCA_005784505.1 of Bagarius yarrelli. Lineage (NCBI taxonomy): Eukaryota > Metazoa > Chordata > Actinopteri > Siluriformes > Sisoridae > Bagarius > Bagarius yarrelli. The sequence continues at coordinate 66,726 of VCAZ01000197.1, read as the reverse complement.
TTTTTTTTAATTGTAGTTTTTAAAAAATCTTTTTATGGCTGTTGAAATACATCATATGATGAACTGTGAACAAAAAAAAGGTGTATTTGGTTGTCCAAATACACCTTTTTTGTAATATGATGTATTTCAACAGCCATAAAAAGATTTTTAAAAACGTATTTACAACCTAATGAAAAAAAAAACTTAGTTAAGTTGGCATCTAAATCTGTTGTGTACATCTTGAGCTTGACATTTTTGGCCATCTTTACTGGTACAATAACACAAGCTCTGTCTATTGCCAGGTTTAATTCTAGATTTGTCTTGTGTTTGGCTCCATTTATTGTGCCTTCCACTTTTACCAGTTTTATAAGGAAACTTCCCTGAGCCAAGTTGTTTAGAACCCAAATGCAGTTTTATTTAAATAACAAAACAATAAACATAATCTCAAATGGACATTGACTAACTAAACTTGACTTGACTTGACTTAAACATGAACTCACCACAGTGATACAGGGATCATCCTTAATTCAAGACAAAGGACAAACCAATGACAAGATAGAAAACTAAAAACCAATAGAAACATGACACAGGAACAGGGGAATCACGTGACAGAAACACGTGGGGAACAATGATCACATAACAAGACAGACAAGAAGCAAAGGACATGAACAAGAAACCACAACAAAAAACTAAAAATATTACCATAACATAACATTAACATGAAACAAAACCCCCAAACCTTCATGTTCATGGTCTCTTTTAATAAGACAAATAATTACTCCCCAAACAGCATGATGCTACCACCACCATACTGCTCTGTGTGGATGATGTGTTTCACTATAAGGATGTCTGTTTCTTTTAAATAGAATATAAGCATCCTACATGTAATTGGATATATCTATTATGTCTCAAATATGTTTTTTTAGCAATTATGTTAATAAGAAAGTGAAATGATATGACAACAATTAAATGGCATAAATATAACCATAATTTTAACACTTGTTGATTTATTTTATCATGATTAAAATTGTGCATTTCTATCACAGTTGGAAAATTGAAGAATGCAGTGAAGAGTTTTTTGTGTTACTGTGTGTATAGATGAGGTCCATTTGGAGGAGCCGGGCCGTATGCGTGCCATGACGATGCGAGGTGAGAGGCTACTGTGGGACGACTCTCTTTATTTCTCGTGGCTGATGGAGGCTGAGTCGTTTACATTGTCAGTGCAGACAGGTGGCCCCATGCCCAGCACAACCATGACTCTTGAGCAGAAGACAACCTTCGCCTTTGTCATCTTTCTTTTCGTCTTCCTCTGCATGTTGATTGTACGCTGCTTTCGTATCCTGCTGGACCCCTACCGCAGTATGCCCACCTCCACCTGGGCTGACGGCCTTGATGGCCTTGAGAAGGGCCAGTTTGACTACACTCTGGCATAGGACACATACACACACATTACTGATGCAACACTGTCAAACTATAGGTAGTTAAATAAATCACAAACATCTTGTGGTTGTTTCCACATGTAGCTAAAAATATTATATACACACACACGATAAGACACCTAAATTTGACATGATAGTAAGTAAACATTTAGGTGCATGGTTAGTAACTGTCCATCTTGACAATGTTGAGTTACACAGACATGCATATAAAGGGTGTTTCCTGAAAGGGGTTTTGAGTGTTGCCAGAGGCAGTTTTGGACTGGCGTGTGCCACTCTATGCTGTTGTGACACTCATACAGGGTAATTTAGGCACTGCTCCATGGCTTTCTGCAAACACCTCGCAATCCTTTCCTCTTCTCACTGACAGTATTAATATCTGCACTATTGTATTCTGCCAAGTAGACATCTTTAGACGATATGTCCTTTAAAAGAGCCTTTATAAGCACTTCATAAATACTAGTAGGTTTATGCTTTTGTTTCTAAAAGTCTATAAAGTGAGCTGTAAGTTAGTCACTGTTATTAATGCAGCTTAGTTTTGTGAATGTGTTTGTGTAGTGCTTATGATTTTATAAAGGGACACTAATCGATTATTATAATTTTGACTAAAATATTTTACCTAGATGCTGTAGATGGCAGCTGTGGATTTTTCATAGTCTGGCGTGAGCATCAGAGCGGTGTCTGTATCTAAAACAACAAGTCATTTTAAATGTGATCTACAGTCAGCAAATACTGCCACATTAGCACAAGAATCTGAATTTAGATTAGTTACAGTTACAGCTGATACTTGATCTGCCTTTCAGTTTGAAGCGTCACCACAGGAGCCATAATCGCTAATTTTGCCTTGGGAAAATTTATCGCTAAGAGTAAATAATTATTGGAGATGACAAAATTCAGATGTGCCTCTTTAGTCAGTCAAGTGGTGACGAAAATGTATTTGTCGTGTACATCCGGACTTGCACTGGAATCTCATTTACACAGCTTTTTGTTTCTTAAACCATCAGCTGGGCTAATGATGCTTTTTTGCACTTTTATGTTGTCTCACCACTGAATAAGCCAATGAGAAACTAAGAGCACTTAGGAAGTGAGTTAAACTGCCAGTGACTAAGATTCTGACCTGAATGCACATGCACAAAGCCACATAAATGTGTAAGAGAAACATAAAGCACTAAGTAGTGTGATAGGACTTGACAGACAGTTTACATGCAAAGGAATCCCAGTTGAGGTTCCCTGTGAGAATCACTTGTGTCTCAGCAGTGTTTATAAGTAAGAAATAAAAACAGAAACCCCTATTCTAATTCAGAATTTTCCAAAACTGTGATTATGTTTGGACCTAAATACTGTTAGAAAAACAGAAATAAATGAATTCATTGTCAGTAAATTTCCTGTAAAACTGAGAAATTGGGATTTAGACACATAGCACATACCACACCTATATTTGTCTTAAAGAGATGAAATTAAATTCTTTCCAAAGTCATTACCTGACTATCTTTTTTAGTCTTTTTATTGTCTGATAACAGATTTGTGGTTGTTTTTGTATTATTTGTTATTATTGCATAATTTATTGTTTTCAGGTTACATTTTTTTCAGTTGCCAAGTGGTAAGTATTGTCAGGTATGAGTGCTTCAGTTTTTCAGCTTTTCTTCTCAGTTTTGTGTTCCCTGAATTTCCCAAACTTTGATATATATTAAGTGTATCAATATTTGTTTTTTAAAACCATAGCGTGTTCACCTTTAAGATGCAATTAAGCAGGAGAGTTAGTAGCCCCTACACAAGAACTCGATAAGTACCAATCTTTTACTGTTTTAAAAGGTAGAGTTTTTATTTTCCTTTCGGGATGATGAACCACATGTCACCTCCTTGATTTTAATCAATAATCTATACTACAAACATAAGAGATTTAGCAGGCTTAGCGGTTGCAATGACACAATTTTTCATCTTTCTCAGACATTTACAAGGAATCAGGATCAATAACCTATTCTTCTATTGACATTTGCAATATCATTGCTATAAATGAGCCAGCAAGACTAACCCTTTTACTGTCAATAATTAAAAAAATATAATCAACTGTTTTATTCTTAGCATCCATAACAGCTTTTTTATGTATAATGTGGATTTGATTTCTGTGTGAAACCAGTTACCATAACACCACATAAATGTATGAAAAATACACTTAATTAAGGTATAAAGAAAACAGGATTGTGGCTGATTTCTAGCACCGTCTGTAGATTTATGCAGCTTAATAATAAGAATATCACATGATAACTGAATTAAACATAAAAAAAACGGCCTGTACAATGTCAGTAAAATATCGTTAACATGATTTAAATGATGTAAAAGTGCATGTGAAATTAAAAACAGATCAAAAAAGCGTTTAATGTCTAATAAAAAATGACACAATTGACAGGCACTGGAAGCATCTGGCGACTAGGGTTAGTGTGTTAGTGTAGTGTGTTTGTGTGTGTTTAAGACAGAGAGAGAGAGAGAGAGAGAGAGAGAGAGAGAGAGAGAGAGAGAATTTGTACTTTTCATTTTACATCATTCATTCCAAACTTAGTTAAGAACTTATAGTTCCATTAAAACTATTCAAACTGCGCGGCCTTCAATGAAAACGTGAATTGATTTAATGTAGTTATTAACTACTGCCTACGGCTTAAATCTATACAGTACATAACAGGGTGTAGAGGAACAATCTCAAATGTTTAAGCGCCACAATGTAAAAAGCCATAATGTAAGTACTAATTTTGACCAGCAGGTGGCAGCAGAACACAACACCGCAGTTCCTCTTATCGCAGACACAGCAGCTGCGCTCTGGTATTGCTTTTAGCTTTCAATTCAACATTTTTACTATTTTCCCCTTAAGATTTTTTATTTTAGATGTTAGTTGGCTATAGAATATAGTTATAGAATAAAATATTTCAATACTTATAATAAAAGACAAATATTTCACTATTCAGACAAATTTGACAGCTGCAGTAAGTTTACTTCGAGCAAGATGTAAGGTAACTAGTTAACTAGTTAATCAGTTTTTGTTTTCTGTCTTTACAGATTATTTAAGATAAAATGCAGAATGTTTCTGAAAACCACAAAAATATATATCCTATTTTGTATGCTAGATGACAAAATAAGGGCTAGCAAAGTTGCGTATTTGGACTGCTGGGGCCCCATGCCTGAAATTGCTTAGGGCCCAGAATCACTATGTCCATCGTGGCCCTGAAAAATATTTTCGCCTGTGTTTTACTGTGGGGTTCTGACACCAGAAGCCAGTCAGCAGCAAGAGAGAAACAATGTTTTTGTCTATGCCTCAGTGTTTTTGTCAGCCAAAGCCTTTAGGAAGAACTGCAGAGTCGGTATAAAGGCTAAAACAGACTACATATTAATATTATTACTTTTAATGACTAACAGTAAGAAAAAAATTAATTAACAGCAAAGAGGTTTTTAACTGTGAGGTTTTAAAGCACTCCCAGGTAGTTCAGTGTTTACATGCATGTTAAGTGGTTTGATGATACAGTGCCGATCACTGTTGGATATGCACAGATGTATGACAAGTTATGACAAGTTAAAAATAGAGCTACAAGAACAACATAACTGGTATACAATGTTAGGCTAGTGTGTGAGAAAATGTTCAGATGTTGAAAAAAATTATCTGATGCTGAATTATATGGCATGTGTGGACACAGCAAAACCTGCCCAACTAGTTTCCCTTGCTTGACAATAGCTGATTATAAAAATGAGAACTTCAACACTTCACATTTCTTTACAAAAACCTGTGTGCTTGTGAGGGGTATATAACCAGTGTCACACCAGCGGTAGATAAGAAAGGCTTTTTGTTTGTTTTTTCTATGTTGTTTAACTGACACTGTCATTCTCAAAGAATTAGAGTAACCCAGAGTATTGACAAAAATTGTCTCTTTCTAAAATTTTAGGTTATATCAGTGGTGGAAAAAGTATTGAAACATTCTCCTAAGTAAAAGTAAAAGTATTGCTACTTGGAAAATAATTCACTTGAGTACAAGTAGAAGTACTGAAAAATAATATTTAAGTAAAAGTAATTATGTATTTTGTTAAAAATAACTTTTTTTTTTTACAAGCTAAAACAAACTACTGGTCCAAGAAATTGAACTCAATTCCAGACTTATGGGTTGTTTTTTGTGCTGCACACACAGAAAGCTACAGTACATCTCATAGTGTGCAAATTCCGAATTGATTTATTTTAAGTCTCATACTTGAGCAGATCATACATCTGTGCATCACTTCCTGGCTCTCTGTCTCATTTACATAAAACTGAGATTTTTGAAAGACAGCTTTTTACAAAATTGCTTAATTGTGACTAAAATATTTGAACAGCATGGCATGTCTCAATATTAAAATTAAACAGTTTGGTTTTTTTTTTTAAATAAATGATGATGATGATTATTATGATTATTATTATACATAAACATAAAAATAGAAGAAAGTTCAAGCTGAACACAAACTGTGTATAGAACATTTAAAAAATATTTTTGGTTTTCTAATTAAATAATAATTACGTAATTACATTAAGGTTCAAATTCACTTTAGACAAAACTGACAGTTTTTATAATGATTTATATTATTTAAAAGTATATATTTATGCTCTGTTCAAATGTAAGACTTTAATATCACTTCAAATATTGCACACTATGATAGCTCTTTTGCACCTGAGTGCTTTAAAATTTTACACACTGAAGTATTTTATAACACACTAACTTAAGTAAATTTGCAACAAAAGACTACATGAGTCATGAAAGTGGGGGAAAAGTGGTGGCTCATGGTTAAGGTGTTGGATTACCAGCCCGAAGGTTGTGGGTTCGATTCCCAGCTTGACCAAGCCACCACCATTGGGCCCCTTAGCAAGGCCCTTAACCCCTGCTCTGGATAAGGGTGTCTGCCAAATGCTGTAAATGTCATATTATTTTTTAAGTATTTTCTACTTGTGCTCAAGTAAATTATATCTTAAGTAGCAATACTTTTACTTAAGTAGAAATTCACACAGAACTCATTAATGGACTAGACAAAATTATTGGCACCTTGTCAAAATTGTAAGAAAATGCACATTTAATTTGTATTTAGACACATCAGTGGCAAATAACACATGTGGGCAATATGGTAATCACACTTGCAACCAGTTAAAATGGATAAAATATAACTCAACCTTTGTGTTGTTTTTTCACACTGAGCATGGAGAAAAGAAAGAAGTGTGAAGAGCTGTCTGTGGATTTCAGAGAGAGAGTACTGTGGAAAAACACAGACAATCTCAAGGCTACAAGTCCATCCCCAATGATCTTAATGTTCGTTTGTCCACTGTGCACAATATCATCAAGGAGTTTACAGCCCATGGCACTGTAGCTAACCTCTCTAGATGTGGATGGAAGAGCAAAAGTAATGAAAAATTAAAATAAAGAATTTTTTTTGAAGAGTGGATAAAGAACCCCCTTTTAACTTCCAAGCAAATTTAAGCTGATCTGCAGACAGAGGGTACAACATTGTCAGCTCAAACTTTTTCATTGCCATCTGTGATAGACCACCACAAAGAAGCACATAATTGTGGAACGGAAATGATACACGGTTTTCAAAATTTTAAGCAAATAAAAATCTGAAATGTGTGGTGTGCATTTTGTATTTAGCACCCCTGTATTCTGATAACCCCTAAATAAAATCCAGTGCAATCAATTGCCTTTAGAAGTCCCCTAATTAGGTAATAGAGTCCACCTGTGTGTAATTTAGTCTCAGATGAGACCAAAGTTAAACTTTTTGTCCTAAATACAAAGCGTTATGTGTGGTGGAAAAGTAACACTGCTCATCAACCTGAACACACCATTCCCATTGTGAAACAAAGTGGTGACAGCATCATGCTGTGGGGATGCTTTTCTTTAGCATGGACAGGAAAGCTGGTCAGAGTTTAGGATAGGAAGATGGATGGAGCTAAAAAATACACAGCAATCCTCCTGGAAGAAAACCTGTCAGAGGCCGCCCAAACAATAACCCTAAACATACAGCCAGAGCTACAATGGAATGGTTTGAATCAGAGAATATTCATGTGTTTAGAATGGCCCAGTAAAATCCAGACCTAAATCCCATTGAGCAAGAATTTGTTGTTCACATACACTCCCATTCCAATCTGGTTGAGCCTGTGCTATTTTGCAAAGAAGAATGGGCGTCTCTAGACGTGCAAAGCTGGTAGAGACATACCCCAAAAGGCTTACAGCTGTAATTGCAGCAAAAAAGGGGCTATACAAAGTATTGAAGCAGGTGGGCTGAATACAATTGCACACCACACTTTTCAGATTTTAATTTGCTTTTGAAAATTTGTCATCATTTTTGTTCCACTTCACAATTATGTGCTACTTTGTGTTGGTCTATTACATAAAACCTCAATAAAATACAAGTTTGTGGTTGTAAGGTGACAAAATGAAGGGGTATGAATACTTTTTCAAGGTACTGTAAGAAAGCAAAACAGGGGTTTGCCAAAACTTATGTGACAAAACCAAAATCTTTCTGGATAAATGTACTGTGGACAGATGAGACAAAAGTAGAGCTTTTTGGCAAAGGACATCATAGTACTATTTACATAATAAGAAATGAGGCATTCTAAAAAAGAACACAGTCCCTACAGTCAAACATGTTGGAGGTTCGAAGATTCAATTCAATTCAATTCAATTCAGTTTTATTTGTATAGCGCTTTTTACAATGGTGATTGTCACAAAGCAGCTTTACAACTGAAGAAATTATAAAACAGAATTAAACAGAAATCAGTTTGTCCCTGATGAGCAAGCCGGGGGCGACGGTGGCAAGGAAAAACTCCCTGAGATGAGATAGGAAGAAACCTTGAGAGGAACCAGACTCAACAGGGAACCCATCCTCATTTGGGTGAAAACAGGTAGCAGGGATCATGCGGTTACATTGCGTGTGTGTAAACAACTATAATCATTAGTCCTTAGCGAGCAGCCGGAACGTCTTTATGTCAAAGTGGGTCGTCCTAGGTCACCCTGGTGATGTATCATCCGCTGGGCGGGTCACAGGGAGGGTCCCACAGGACGGGGTCGGAGGTGGGGTCTGGATCACCGGCAGCTCCGTTGTGGCGTATGTAACTCAACAGTGAGAGAGAGAGAGAGAGAGAGAGAGAGAAAGAGAGAGGGAGAGGGAAAGGAAGTCAAAAAGAAGAAAGCAGTTAAGTGACAATGTAATACAATCACACGGTTTGGATTGATTAAATGAATAATGTAGAGTGCAAGGATGGACTCTCCGGCAAGACTAACTAGGTCAGCATAAGTAAAAGGAGAACCATAAGGAAATCTTTTAGTTTTAGTGAGGACTCTCGCTGCTGCGTTCTGGACTAACTGAAGTTTATTAATGCACCTAGTTGAACATCCAGACAGTAAAGCGTTACAGTAATCCAGCCTGGATGTGATAAACGTGTGAACTAATTTTTCAGCATCAGTAAGCGACAAGATATTTCTTATTTTAGAGATATTTCTGAGATGATAGAGCGCTATCCTGCTAATATTGTCGACATGGGCTTCAAATGAGAGATTGGAGTCTAAAATCACACCCAGATCTTTAACTGTTGCACTTGGTGAAACAGAAAGACTGTCTAGGGTTAAGGTGTGATCAGGAAGCTTACTTTTAGCTACCTGTGGTCCTAGAACCAGAAGCTCCGTCTTGTCAGCGTTAAGCAAGAGGAAATTGCATAACGTCCAATCTCTTATTTCCCTTCACACATTGCTCAATTTTATTAAACTGGCCTTTCGCATCAGGCCTTGATGAGACGTATAACTGTGTGTCATCAGCGTAACAGTGGAAACTGATATCATGCTTACGAATTATGTTTTGAAAGATGTTTGTGGTTGCTTTGCTGCTCCTGGCAATAAATGAATAAATGAAAATAAATGAATAAACATTCTCTTTCCTCACAATATGAATCCACACAAAATATAACAGATTACTAATGGGTACATATCATGTAATACAAATAGAAAGCTCTAAAGTATAGATTTATCATAAGCTAGTCAAGTCCTGGTATCTAAGCTCTCTTTAGAAGAATTGTAGGGTATAATATTGCAGGCAGTAACTTTTTGGAAAGGTCACTTCTCAACATTTCTCAAGACTGTGTCATGCTCTTGTGGTTCTAATTGAATGTCATGACGGTGGTAATGACGTCCCAGATTGGACAAAATACATCCCACATTTGAGAAACAAACATCAACATGCAAATATTTTGTGCCAGAACTTTACAACTTCAACAGCCTGCCATAAAAATATCCTTAGATGTTTCCTAAAATAAGCACAACATAAAGTTTATGGCATAAAATGGTATATTATGGATTTGTATGTATTGGTATCACAATTAACTTCACTGAGTAAAGAAGCCTAAACCTGTTCCAGCATGACAATGCCCCAGTAAACAAACAAGTTCTATGAAGACATGCCGTGTTACGACTGGAGTGGAAGAACTTGACTGGCCTGCACAAAGCCTTAATATTATTCCCCCTAAAAACCTTTGGGATGAATTGCAACACAGACTGCACCCCAGGCTGTCTCACCCAGCATCAGTACTTAACCTCACTACTGCTTCTATAGCTGAATAAACAGAAAAGCCAACAGCCATGCTGCAAAAGCTAGAGGAAAGCCTTCCCACATGAGTGGAGGCTATTATAGCAGCTAAGGGGGAAAAAATATAGAATGTAAAATTTAGCAAGCATACATAGGTGTGTCAAATGTCCACTATATTTTGGCTATTAAGTGTATTTACAGGTCTGGGGTAAAGTCAGCATTGCAGTTCATTCCAAAGATATTCAGAGGGAAAACTGTGTGCACTTATGTGGATGTGCTGGTAAGGTGTCCACAAACCTTTGGCCTTATAGTTTAAATATGTATTCTCATGGACTACACCAATCACTGCTTACCTAGCCTCATTTCTAAAATGTACATGTGAATATCCTGATAAATTAAACATTAAGGCCTTTATGAACATAACAGCAATCTGAGCTATGTCTGTCTTTCTACCTGAGTCCACTCTAATTAAGTAAATAGTAGCATTTAAAAAGTAGTTTGAGTGCATTTATGTGAAACAAATAGCTGAACAGTTCCTTGGCTACACATCAAATCGCCCTATAGTTCAAATAGTTCACTCTAGTTGCGGTCACAGTCAGGTGACAAAACAGCTGTTTTAATGCATTTACAGTAAAACAGAGATGGATCTGTTCAACAAGCCAAAACAACACTTTGCATTAAGTCCATGAACTAATCTTGTTTAATCTACCAGACTGTAGACTGCAGACCATTCTCTTTAAGAATATTAGGCTAATTGTGCCAGAAAATCTGGAAAGGTCAGATGAAGTTTAGTTACCATCTTGGCTAGGATAGCAGTTTCAGCTGTTTTAAAATTAGATGTTTATGGTAATATTTATTGGTGGATTCTGTACATAATATAAGATTGCTGATAAACAGATTATTAAAAATTGTAAAAAAAAATAAATAAATAAATAAATAATGCAGTAATATACCATTAATAAAGTATTCATGGGTGTCAGTATTTTGCAACAGTTAAATTTTTGTGTATAATTTTTATATAAGCTTTTTTATTCCTTTTAAACTGTTAATATTTCTAGTGAAAGCGACTTGAAATGTAATTACATTTCACCTCAGTGTCTTTTCTCATCCACTGAACTCTAACAGTTATGGTCAAATTTTAGAAAAAAGTTTATTGGGGTATGTTTGACTTCTTCACACTGTGTCAATTCATCTAAGAGCCTGACCTACAAATATGACACATTGTCATTAATTTACACTGACCTCTTAAATTAACATGTTCAGTTTGCCAAAGAATTACTGTAATTGGAAAGATTAGGAGTTTGTTAATAAAAAAAAAAAAAAAAAAAAAGTATTAAAATTGCAAAGAATGTAAGATAGATAGATACATATATGCTATAGAAACAAGAATGCCAACAAAGGCATGAGTGGGTCTTTAGCTCTTCTTACAAAAGTCAAATAATTGTGTTAAAGGCATTCTGGCTGCATTTCAGTCTGTCCATAATGGTCATTTGGCTCTCTGTAATACTAAAAATATATTTTTTGCTCTATCGAGGGCGAGAGGCATAATCAAAGATCCCTCTCACCCCAACCACGGACTGTTCACATTTCTCCCATCAGGCAGACGCTACCGATGCCCCAGAGCCCGCAGAAACAGACTAAAAAACAACTTCTTTCCTGTGGCTGTATACAGTGTTAATTACTACTGCACTGCCACTTTCTGTAGATACCCTTATAGATTACCATATATACTGCACCTTCTGTACATTATTTACCCATCTCTGTAATTATCAACCTCATAATATTATTTATTACACTGCTATTTATTGTAAATAAGCCACTTATGCACTTCTGGTTAGATGCTAACTGTATTTCATTGGCCTGTACCTGGCACAATGACAATAAAGTTGAATCTAATTATTATAAGGCTGGTTTACAGGTAGTACTAGCCAATACAGCTAGTATAGTATTAAGACCAGGACTGAAAATGTGTGTAATCTATTTTGTTGACTGGTCTCTCTCTTGCATGACTGTTTGTTGAGATCTAAAGACCTGAGTGCCCGCTCAGTTACCTTAGGCCTCCAGCTGGATGTTTTTTTGATGTGATATAAGTGGAACTAAAAAACTAAAGAAAGTCATATCAATCAGCTTAATCTATAGCTATAAAGAAGCAATGCTTTCTTGTAAATAGTATTTGCTGTGGCATGTGAGACTGGAGTGAAGTCCAAACAGATATCTGATCAGGCATTGGTGGAGACAAGCTGTGATTACTGACTGAAGGGTGAAAATGACTTTCTGAAAATGTGTTGGAAGTGAGAATAGCAGCTTCAGCCAGCTGCACAGACTGCTCCTTTTCTTTTCATTTTTACTAAAGTACACTGAATTCTTTAAAAATATTATTGTAAAGCTTGCATTTAATGTTCATTAAGTCAAAGTATTCTACTGAATAAACATGACTGTGTTATTTAAAAGATCAGAGGGGGAGTGTCATAGTAAGTAAAAGCAAAAGAGTCAGAAGAAGAGGGATTGTCCACTTTAATTAAGCTTTTTTAAACAATGTCTGAAATGTGGTGCATATTAAAATGTTATGTCAATAGAAATATGTTGTATTATTTATGTAGCTGCCTAATTAAATATAAATAATGATTTACAAACATTACAAACATGCCCTAACACCAGAAATAACCACACTCACAAAAAATGTAGCATAGGACCAGTTGTCATCTGCCTAAATATAAACACACATTAATACTTTATGTTTATATTGCCTAAAAAAAATTTTGTGATCAAATTTTTTTTTAAATTAGTGTAAATTAGTGTGGTCAAATTTTACTGCATTATAGAGAATATACAACTGATTAAAAACAGAGAAGGAACATTGGGTGACTAAACAAATGTGTTATCTTACAGGCATGAATATGACCGCAATGTCCTTGTCTTTCATTATGTGATGAGAAGCAGCTATTGTTTCCTAAATGACTAAAAGGGTAACTGAGTGAAAAGACTTTCAGGAAAGGGCCTTATGCAATGATATTAGGAAGTTTTACAAAAATTAAAAAATGATACTCTACATAAATGCAAAAAAAAACTCAAGACAATGGAAGATTCAAAACATGAGACCTTTTGTCCTAATCTGCGATGACTGTCCAGGTCATTAAAGGTCAAACTGCTGAGTCATTATGATTATTATAAGTAATCATAGTTAGAATTATTGACAGTATAATGTCTTGAAGATCTAGCATAGTTTACTATATAAAGATAGATATAAAGTAGATATTTATCATGCCCAAGAACTGCTTCCAATTTTAGTACTTGAAAAAATGCTCTTGAATAATCCCACTATAAAATGTCAACCAGAGGATATTTTTTTAATAGTTGCACACAGTCTTAAATAGTTTAACTTTGTAACATAGTAGCCAGAGTTAGTGCCAAAAGTTTATGTTGTCATAGATAGGAGCTGGCAAATTAAGTATTAGACTAGGCAAGGATATTGATATACTCATTGTTGCAAAAAAATTCGTGTACAGTTTCTTTGTGTACCTCCTAAAGAATGTTATGCAGTTGATAAATGATGGTGCTATTCAAGGGAAAATCTTATCTGTGTGTTTATAAGCCAGCAAAACCTCACTAATGGGGTTTCAAAAAAGGGTAGAAAAGGCCAAAATCAAGTGTTGCAGACCCCTGTCCTCTCCAGAAGCAGCTATAAGCAGATCAATAATTGCTATAAATGCCTGATCAAATTTGATACAGAAAAAGAAAGTTTACAAGTTTAAAAGTTTTTGTATTTTGTAGGGTTGTCCCCGACTTGCCTATAGTTAGAGACTTGCCTATAGAATGGTGTTTGGAGTGTGGGGGTTTGAGACAACACCAGGTAGTAAACAGAACAGCTTTTGGACAGCTTTTATTTCCTTTCAAAAACAATGTTGTAATTAAGCGGTGTAAAAACATTTTGGATAAATAAACCTAAAAAAAATAACATAACTGCAGAAAGACCACACTGCAAACAGAAGTTGCAAATCAAATGTCAGGAAAATATAATTATATCGGGCAAAATTTTCTGTGAGAGTTGGGCATAACGTAAGGATAGAATAGCACAACATTGATGCATGGAAAAAAAATTATTAAAAAAATTTAATTAGAACAGAATACATATATAACAAATATGTTTAAAAATGTGTGTTGTGAAATGTGTTCTGCTGTATGATTTTCCTTCACATCTCTGCCTGTAAGGACGTGTATTTCACATTCTTTCTTTTGGGAACGATGTAAGTGTGCACATTAATTCTTTAGAACCTTTTACAATGTATATTGGCCTCATGTCAAGCGCAACAAACCTTGCAATTTTGGCCGTGATATCTTTTTTTCCTTTTCTCAAACAATGGCGGTCTAAAATTTAAGTTAGTTTTGATGCTGCCCCAGTACTACTGAATAAACTGTCATCAGTCTGATACTGTGGGTGGATCTAGAGAGAGAAATGTATCTTATAAGCCTTAACATTTTATGCTATTCATAAATTAACTGAGCTATTATATAAATTAAAAAAAGTAGACAGTCTTATGTTTGCCCAGAATCTTGGTGAGAAACTTAATTTTGGTTTTAAATGTGAGACCATATTTGTTGTTGTTGAGTGTTAGCACATAACCTGTTGGAACAACCTACATTTGACTTGTTTTAAACATTTTTTACTATTTTAAAGTGCCTCCATACTTTAGATTTTTTTATCCCCGACATTGTTAAAGATTTAAATCTCTGCTGCCAAGATGCTTCTCTGTCGGTCACGGATCATAGAAAGAGAAACTTGAAACCTGTCATGGGGGTGGTTGGATTTATGGACATTTAAAAATTAATATGTGTGTGCTATTTACAAAAAGATTATTTCTTTTTTACTTTAATTTAACAGAATTATTATAAAAGGCTATTAACCTGTTGGGAAAAAATGGTAGTTCGATGTAAAAACAGATATTGAACACCCCATGTAGGTAAAATGGGATTCTCACCTCGACTGTGGGATTGGTAGTCAAATCAAGCTCCTCCTATCGAAGCATCGAATCTTCGACTATGTGGGGTCACATTTTGTTAAAACGTAAAAACTTATATTTCATAATATTAGATTTTTGTATATTATTTGCTGTCAGGCTTCACAGGTTAAAATCAAGCCTAAATGTAAAGACCTGAGGGCTGGTGTGATATGTTTAGATTTTATAATTCTAGTCAAAAGAAATCTTTTGCATATAAATAAATATTAATATCATAAGATATATCTTCAGAACATGTTTGATGACAGTTTATTTCTGCTACAAAAGGCTAGTGTAATTTCATAGATTTTACAAATCCACGCCTCTTGAACACACCAGTATAGACAACCAGGGAAAATATTACTACAATACATTGTGTCATTCACCAGCCAGAAATCTTTATATTACATTAAGTAACTGAAAGGGCCCCACGAGATCTGTTTTATAAGTAACAGTGCAGAATAGGTGTGATAGGGGGCCTAACATCATATTCTTTCATAGGGCCCAAAATTGCTAGGGTAAAGGTACGAAGCACAAACTACAAAAGTGACAATCATGCATCGTGAATGATCTGAGGAAATCACATGCTAAATATCTGTTGGCGAGTCAAAATCCAGTAGTGTGAAAAGGGATCTGACTACAAAATAACAAACTGATAACAAAAATTATAAATTAGCCATAAGTGTAACAGAAAGTGTAAAGGTAAATGCATGATGTCACGTTACGGCCTGGGATCTGTGTATATTTCCACCCTCACAAAGTGTTCCAGCCATAGACTTCAGATATACTGCATGAAACTATATGTTTGGGAGT
Source organism: Bagarius yarrelli (assembly GCA_005784505.1). NCBI lineage: Eukaryota > Metazoa > Chordata > Actinopteri > Siluriformes > Sisoridae > Bagarius > Bagarius yarrelli. The sequence continues at coordinate 50,933 of VCAZ01000197.1, read as the reverse complement.
AATTAGATTAAAGTAGGTCAATTCACAGCAACAAGTTCATATACTGTAACATAGCAACACAAAAGCAGTTTAAACGGTTTACTTTATCTGGGCGTGTAGTAAAGTATGCAAATACAAAGCACTTCCTTCACTGGCAGGTTCTGTTTTTAATGTGGTTTCACTTTGTTAAGTCTGTCTAAAAGTTGTAGCCACTCTTAAATCGATCACTATCACGTGACAAAGGGTACAAATTTAGCGCTTTTCGGGGCTTAAGCCACAGATTTTTTTAATAACTCAAAGTGCCACTCTCCGCAATATTAATCAGCAAAAATATTTTGGTGTGCAAAATGCATTCGAATGACATTTCATATAAGAGTGTACGAAACTGTCACAGATCAAAATTCGGAAAACCGCTTTATTGCTATTTAACGTTACAATGTGACGTCTGACATCACGTTGCCGTTGGCGTAGCAAATCTCGGCATGAATAACAACACGGTGACTTTACTACTTAACTACATTACACGTTTTTGTAGTTTTAATGCAACTCGTTTCCGATTTATCTGTATGCTCACCATCGATAGATTTAAGATTGGTTTAAGAGACCATGTGTTGGTAAGTTAATCTAATTTTAATTAACGATGTCATAATATCAAAAAACGGTTTAAATATTAAAGAAAAGGATATTTTCTTTGATAAAATCTGGTAAAATATGAGTATAAAAATAGAAATTAAAAATGTTTTGTAATCATTAATATATCAGTTGGGTTATTTAAATAGAAAAAGTTGTGGATAAAGGGAAATGGTGTCTTATGGTTAAGGTGTTGAACTACCAACCCGAAGAATGTGGGTTCTATTCCCAGCTCCACCAAGCCCTTAACCCTCAATTGCTCAGTTGTATAGAAGAGAGAAATGCTCTGGATAAGGGCGTATGCCAAAGGCCATAAATGTAAATGTAGATAAATGACCAGGAGAGGCGGGAGACTGAATGTGTAATGAAACAGCACAAGATAAACAAGAATTGAATGTAGAAAACAAGATCAAATTACTTAAACCACATACACGTTCAGCAGAAATATGACATCAAAGTTTGCCATCAAAAAAGCACCTTGTATAAAATTCCCTAAATATGAAAGGGGTGCTTTGGGAGCTCAAGTAAACTCCGCACGTCTCTAAAACTCATTGAGCTGTACGCCGCTGTACGCCTCATTCCACCCTGCACAAGCTCCGTTATCCGGCTTGTGCCACCTGAACTCTCGCGAGATTTCTCTCATCCCTGTTTGGATCCCGCCCCTGAAGCGATGCCCTACTGCAGTGTGTGTATATAGCAGCGAAAGAGTAGCTGAAATGAGAGGAGGAGTTGCGGCAAGGTCGCTACAGCATCACGAGCAAACTAGCTAGCTACCATCGTCACGAACCACAACTATAACGTACATCGTCCCACATCTCAGTACAGACCCAGCAGCGGTCTCAGGTCTTTGTTTTAAATCGCTCTAGAGTTTACTTTTCACGAGCTGATCCGGGGTTTTAAGCCGATGCCTAGCGCCAAGACTCGTGTTCTTGGGTAAACTCCATTTGCATCCGCGTGTGTGAAGACGCAGACGCCCTGACTGAATCCGTAAGTGAAAATTAGACAAATATTTTTTTTCTTTTTAGGTTAGTAGTGCGCGGGGAGCTGTCGGTACCTTCTCGGTAAGAAGAGCCGGACATCACCGCATTTACCGGGCCCATTAGTCGGGGAAACTCACGCGTTCCCGGTTGGCCATGTCTGCGCTTTCCAGTTCATCTCTCGCACCGTCAGAAGCCTCGCAGCAGGAGACAGACTTTCTGAGCTTGAACGTCGGCAAAAGACCGTCCGGTCCGACTCCGAGTCAGAGTCGCTTTCAGGTCGATCTGGTGGCCGAGGCGGCCGGCTCCGATCCATCCACCGCTTCCCCACCGCATGCAGGGGATGAGAACACCGACAGGGTGCGCGGTGATGAGGCAGTGAAGGGAGAGGAGGCGAAAGGACGCTTCCGCGTGGTGAACTTTGCAGATGCAAGCGGGGCCTCGAGTCCAGACGCGGCGCACTGCGACGGCCTGCAGAACGGCGACACGGCGCTGAGTGAGGGCAGCGTGCACTCATCCACAGGCGGCCAGCAGCACTACCACTACGACACGCACACCAACACCTATTACCTGCGCACATTCGGCCACAACACCATCGATGCCGTGCCTAAGATCGACTTCTACCGCCAGACAGCGGCACCACTGGGCGAGAAGCTTATCAGACCCACCCTGTCTGAACTGCACGATGAACTGGACAAGGTAAGAGCACACTGACATAGAGAACTGTGACCCGAGGGTCAGGATAGCAGCCGACTTGTGAAGTATAGTCTGTAGCTGCCAGATTCATAACTTGCCTCTGAGCTCAGGTTAAAATGATTTAATTGACATTTAGAGACTGTATAAATCTGGCAACTGTGTATGGTTTATCTACCTATACTTCTACACTGCATGGCCAATGTTTGTAGATGACTGACCATCACTTTTATGTGGTTCTTTTCTAAGCTGTTCCCAAGAGGTTTACATCAGACAATGACAAATTGTTATACAAAGTTTTTTTTATTACTGAAACTTACCGATCCAGCGTAACACTCCTATACCAAATGCAAGGTCCATAAAAAAATTCCTTCAGTGAAAAAGTCTTATTATTAACACTGAAATTCATTTTAGAAAAATTCTAATGCTACATTTATAACTAAAGTGCCTAGGTGTGACGGTGTGAATAGGGCAGTTTGTTTTCAACAAGGCCTGAGGACCTCTGGCTACGTGAATGACAGTAACGGTTGGCTAATATGTGTGGGTGTGTCTGGTCTTTTAGAAAATTTTCCTTCATAAAAATAGTGATCACACCATCATTGTAAGTGAATACAAAAAAACACACACGATCTATGTAAAAGAGGACACTGTTTACACTGGGGGATTTGATATTTACATTTTTCGGCAAGATTTGCTTGCTAGTTGTGTCAAGCATTCAGCATTACTATTAAAGCCCAACCGACATTAGTTAAATGTAAAAAATCCTGATATATTAGCCGATATACTTTTGTATACATTATACTACAACAAAAGTTTCCTATTCGTGTATGCACACTTGACTGGTACTGTATGTAGAATATACAATAATGTTATATAGTAAAATACCATTATTTTACTTATTCAATAAAAGATTTTAACAAAAATTAGGAAAAAGTTAGGACACCCTACTCCTTAATAGCTAGTGTTACCTTCCTTTTGGCTGAAATAACTTCACTGAGACGCTTCTTGGAGCCATCTACCAGTCTCTGAATTGAGTCTGAGGAAAGTTTGCCACACTCCTCAATGCAGAATTCTTTCAGCTATAAGGTGTTTGAGGGGTTTCCATTCCAGGACTCTCCATATCTTAGTTTCAGCCAGTCCTCAGTGGATTTACTGGTATGTTTTGGGTCATTGTCATGTTGTAGGGTCCAGTTCAGCTTAAACTTTTTTACAGATGGTCTCAAATTGTCCTTGAGCACCCTCTGATACATGGTAGAATTCATGGTGGTTTCTATGAAATTGAACCGGCCAGGTCCTGCTGCAGCAGGCATCCCCAAAAGCATCCCCAAACTAGGACACCTCCTCCTCAATGTTTGTTAATATGATTTAGACTCCTATGCAAAGAACATTATTCCAGAAATCCTGGTCTTTGTCCATGTTCTCTTTGGCAAACTTTAGTCTGGCCTTTGTGTTTTTGTTAGAGAGCAAAGGTTTCCTCCTTGCACACCTCCCATGAATGTTAAACCTTCGTAGTCTCTTTCTGATTGTGGAGTCATGCAATTTTACATCAACAGTAGCAAGAGCCTGCTGTAGGTCCCGTGATGACACTTTAGGGTATTTGGTGACTTCTTTTAGCATTCTGCAGTCTGATCTCGGAGTGCTTGGACGGCCAGACCTGGTCATGTTGTCAGTTGTCCTCGACTTGTAGACTATTTTGCGGTCAGTGGAATGGCTAATTTCCCTTTCCAGACTGAATCCTTTTTTAGACTTCTAAGATGGTAGAATTTTTTTTCTAAAGGCCTCCGACCGCTCTTTTGATCTCACCATGTTGTTCGCCATAACTTCAACAGTCAAGAGCACACCAAACTAAATGTCTGAGGTATAAATAGGGCCAGCCTCCTTCAAAAAGCTGAGTAACAATGCTATAATTGTGTACCTGATGTGATATACCTGTGTGATTTATTCATTTTAAGGTGGAATAAATGTCGGGATGTCCTAATTTATTCCTTACAAGAATTTTTTTTGAAAGTAGATTTTACAGGAAGTTTTTGGGTTTGACCTTATATGTATGTACAGTGCCTTAAAATAGTATTCATACCCCTTAAACTTTTTCACGTTTTGTCACTTTACAACCACAAACTTAAATGTATATAATTGAGATTTTATGTTATTGACCAGAGGTGCACACACTTTTTCAGCATGCGAGCTACTTATAAAATGACCAAGTTGAAATGATGTACCCAGTATAAAAATGCAAAACATATATTTATAAACATATTGAGTATTCTTTATCTGTAAAATATATGTTAATGTACCTTGCATAACAGTACGAATTCTTATTGTGCAATACAACTTTGTACATTTACAGTTTCCTCATGTTGGGGTACTTTTCGTCTGTGAGTAAGTTCCAGAACTGTCCATGAGCCCTAGACTTAAGCTGAATGTCAGCTTGTAGTGTCAAAATCTCATCCTCCACTCCAGAAAAGTTGTGTAAAACAGTGTTTAAATTTTTGATGCGAATAAATCAACATCAGCATCTTCAATGAACATGAATGTAGCGACTGGTTTCAGTAAAACAAAGATTTGAAAGCGTTTGTCAAACTCTGACAGACAGTTCTTAATCTGCTCTGTGTAGCGTGCACCGTCAAGTTGCACACACGCCTTCCCTTGCATCTCCAGCTCTGACGCGAGGTTCTTGAAGTTTGCCAAATCATGGCGCTGCAGCTTTGCACGAAATAGCCGTCTTTGAAGAGATCTGGCATGTATGGAGCAGGCGATCTTTGTTGCCACATCCATTATCTCTTGTATGTTGAGCATTTTTGCGAATAACGCTTGTTAATGTATTTTGCAGTGGTAATTGAGAAAGTCTGGGAAAGCATTGTCCTCCCTGCACCTGGCAATGAATCCATTTGAGCTGCTACCCATTGCAGGGCGCTCCGTCCGTGGTGATGGACACCAATTTGTATACTGGGAGCTGGGTTTTTGAAAGACTAAAGAAGTCTCGGAACACTAAGTCAGCTGCTTCAACGATGGCCTCTTTTCCAAGACGGAGAGATGGTAAATCTTATAATTTCTTTGATTGTATAAAGCTGCTTTGTGACAATGAACATTGTAAAAAGCACTATACAAATAAAATTGAATAGAATTGAATTTAATTATTGTGCTTAACGATAAAGTGAGTCACCCGGAATGATGCTTCGGTGGCTGCCTTTGCTTTTGTGGTCAGCTGTGAGAAAAATGACTGCTGTCCAGATAACTGGGATTTAAGTTCCTTCACCTTTCTCTTTTTCAGCTCATTTTCGGAGGGAAGTCAGTGTCGTAGTTTTTATGAACAGTCTGAAAATGCCGCTCCACATTTCCCTTCTTGGGAATAGCAATGGTAGACTGGCAGATACGGCAAACGCACTTCGAATATGACATTATGAAAAAAAATTCTTCCTCCCATTCCGCATGGTAGGTTTTTGGCTTCTTACTTGGTCCAGCTCCCCCACTTATACACTTTCTGGAATTTAAAATAAATAAATTGAAGGCTAGGCAACTCGGTAGCTTGCTAGAGTTTTGCAACACTTGGCACGGTTTTTACTGCGTGGTTAACCATGTGTCAGATGTCAGACTGGCTGCCCTGTATGTCAGCCAGCTGACAAATTTCATAGTGAGGATGGATTAATAGGCTACAGTCAATTTTTTTTAATGCCATGCGATCTACTGACGCGATCTACGTATTGGGCACCCCTGTAATAGACCAACACAAAGTAGCACATAATTGGGAAGTGGAATGAAAATGATATACGGTTTTTCAAAATTTTAGGCAAACAAAAATCTGAAATGTGTGGTGTGCATTTGTATTTAGACCCCTGTACTCTAATACCCCTAAATTAAACCCAGTGCAATCAATTGCCTTCAGAAGTCCCCTTATCATTTGTGACCTGTTTTTTTTTTTTTTACGCATCAAAAATAAAATTCCGCCTTGTACAGTAAATTCTGTGTTTTATGATTGGATTACATGACTCTCTTTAACGTAAACTAAATATTATAGGTAATTTCATACACATTGTCTCATAAATAACGTGAAAATACTTTGGATTATCAAGGCTCATTCTTACTAATTACTCTTGCTGAATAGGGTAAATACATTTAAGATCTCGTATGTTCTGATTATATAAGTTGTACACTGATTCAGACAGTAGGTGATGTATCATGAATTCACTGTTGAACTGATCAGTTTTATTCACAAAATTTATCGGTTGAAAGAAGTCGGACGTTTCCATTTTGTTGGTGTCCCATGTACATGTTGTTGTCCCTCAACCCGGAGACATCAAGCCTTTATCGTGCCACTTGGAGTGCAGGTCTCTAACATGAAACAAGGATTCTGTATTTTTTCCATCATGTCAGTTGATTTTATTAATGTCTAATCAGGCCCCGTGTCTGATGAATGACGAGGAATGAGGTCGCAGGGCTTTCTGCACTTTTTCCTCTTTTTTGTTAACACACGCAATCGCAAGCTCAGCATTCATTTTCATAACTTAGAAATGGAACTGATTAAATAAGGCTTTGGTGGGAAATAAAAGCCAAATAAATTATAATACAGGAAAATCTCATATCTGCAAACTGATCCATCAGTCGGGCTGTAATTGTTACTATGAAAACGTGTTGTACAAATGCCTACAGGTTATTTTATTGTATTGGAACATACAGCAATAAACTTTCTGCATCCTAAAACATCCTACAGTTGTTTTACATTTTAAACCCTTTTATTTGCTGCAAAACACTTTATTTTTGTTATGCTATCAACTGACCTTGTCCTTGAGTTCTGTTTATAGCAGATTGCATATGTTTCGGCACCTCTTTTCAACTTAGCTTTTTCTCATCAAGTATAACTGCACATTTAACATTACGCAAATGCCAGGGTCTTCATTCGTAACAGAACCATCAAGATCTATGGCATGCGGGGCTTGAAATGAGCTTCCAGAAGCCTCACAATCAGTAGTGTCACAATCAGGTGGGAAAGTTTAAGTTATTCTGTCAGTGAATAGTTTAAATCGGTAAGCAACCTTTTCAGTACTGGGATTTAGAAAAGCTGAAAAAAGAATCCTGTTTAAAGGCTTAAAGAGCACTAGACCGAGCGTATATAACAAAGCACAGGGTATTGGGGCATTCAAGGTTTATATACACTTTCACTTGTAGCTTTATACAACCTGTAAGCCAGAGGAATGAAGAATTACACAGAAAGAACATGCGTCATTGTAATATTTAAATGTTAGTTCTTGGATGTTTCCATTGATGGGAGAAAGCTGTGCGATGGTGACATTCCAGCTAAAGCTTAATTTTTTTGGCTGATGACAGTAATTCTGAATGTCTGACTTTATTTTTCTCCTTTTAGTATTTCTTTTTTTTGTGTGTCTTTTCTTCTCACCTTAGTAAAATCCATAAAATCTAACCTGGCACTAAGACGATGGAATCTCAGGACTGGTGCAGTTAAAAACCAAAACCCTACTATGTCCTAAGTGCGTAATGCTTTGCATGAGGGTGTAAAATATCTTTGGTCTGAATGTTCATTGGCATTTCAGAGACTGATGAGCATGCTGTGCACTTCTCACGTGCAGCATAATGAGCAGGAAATGGGACACATGTGGGTGTGACTGTATGTATGTATGTGACCAGTCAATACTAGCCTAGGGTTGTTAAATTGCTCTACATTTCGATCATTAAAAACCCTAAACTCTTTTTCAAAAACTTTTATAGTATGTTTGGACAAGGCTGTCATGTTTTTTTGGGATCTTTTATTGGCCCTCTCTAATTTAGCTGTGAATAATTTGATTTGATATGATGTATGGTATTTGCATTGTCTTATGAATAAAATAAAAGTACTTCAATTAGGGTGTGCCATATCCTGTAGAGAACCGATATGGGGCAAGTTCTTCTTGCCCCATGTAGATTTGAACAGAAATCTATGCAGCTGCCAATAAAGTTATGTTTAGCCTATTAACTGTGATTGTCCGTCACTTGTCATTTACAGTTACCTGCTCATGGCCTCTGATACTAACTAGTATTGGCGTGTGACTTTTAAATGGAAAATAATTGTTTTAGCCGAGAACCATGTGCTTATGCAGGTTTGTTGCACGGCAACAGGTTGCGAGGGACTGCTGGTTGTGTTTAGGATCTGCATAAGTTGCTGCATGACATTGACCAGCCAGAGGGAAATTCTGACTGAGCAACTTCTGTCAGTGTGGTGCAGGCAAGCAAGCAAATTGTGCCAAATATTGATTCCTCTTTTGCTGTCTGTATTAAGAGAGACGGCTAATTATTTTTAAGGAAAAAAATGGATTTTTGAATTAGAATTAGCGCAGGAATTATAAAATGACCCAGTGAGTAAGACTGCTTATGTCTTTCACTCATTATGAACAGGTTACAGGAACATTTGACATAAGTCGTGGGAATGTGGTGGCTCATTTGTTAAGGTGTTGGACTGCTAATTGAAAGACAGGTTTAATTCTCAGCACCACCAAGCTACCACTGTTGGTCCCCTGAGCAAGGCCCTTAACCCTCAATTGCTCAGTTGTTTAAAGGAGATAATTGTAAGTCACTCTAGATAAGGCCATCTGCTGTAAATGTTGTAAACGTTATAATTGCTGCATAGGTTATATGGGCCTGGTAGTAATTGGACAATTAGCTGCTTGATAGTTTAAAAGTTTATTGTACATGTTGGCGTCTGATGGTATAGACTTTTAAATGGAGCTCTTACATTTAGACTTTTATAGACACAAGCATTTAAATCTAATTTTGGGCTAGGGCTGGGTGATATGGGCAAATTTTATATCACAATATAGTTTTTAATTTTGGTCGATACGATATAATTCCAATATCGATATGAACAATATTAGAAAAGCCTTAGAAAAACTGCCAATTAATGTCTGTACCTACAAACATTTGAAAAATTCATTTGCCAAGACTATAACTATAGAAACTGTTGACTGTTAAACTTCGTCGGCCTCTGATATGGGTTAAAAGCCTTTGCTACATTCATGTATAGGAATAGTGTATGTTTTCCAATTTGTGGGATTTTTTTTTTCTTTATATCAAAGTTGAGTAACAAAGCCAGGAAGCCACACACTGTTTTATCATAATAGCTAAGGCCCTGCACGGATAGAAGGCTGCATTAAATAAGATAAGATAATCTTTTATTACTGATTAAAGTTTTGATGCCCTCTGTGTGCTACGATCTTAAGTCTGTATCTGCTGCTCACAGACGCATGTGCACGACCTGACACCGTGGGAGATCTAAGATACGGCTGTTTTGTGCAACGCATCAGTCTGCGTGCAGCAGAGCTCACTTAACGGCCATGTTGAATAGAGCTCGGGAGAGTGGGTGGCCAAATGAGAGGGCGGTGTTACACTATGCAAGTAGCCAATTGTGTTCTGCACTTTTTTTACAGTTGTGCCCTGAACGTCATTCAGTGACAAATGCATCGAAATATCGGAAATGTGTTTAAAAATCATCTGACCGTGATTGAAAAAAGTTCTATCGTGATATATATTGATATTGAATTATTGTTCAGCCCTATTTTGGCCGATTAGTGGTATCCCTAAATGCTATTTATTACATTATTAAAATTATTTAAAAATAACTTTACTAGTAATGCAGGTTTTGAGGAGAGTTCTGCTTTAGTTATTAGTGCCACATAATAATGAATGTGACTAAGAAATATAGAAATAGACAGACTTTGGCTGGAATAATAGATATTTATATATAATAGATCTGTATTTGTGTAGTCCAGTAGTCTCCAGCGGTGGACAGATCAAGCAGATATTTGCTATTATAAAGTGGCGATTTAGCAACCAGAAGAACTTGCTTATTAACCCAAGTTTTGATTTGTAGACTATGTTTTAAAAAAAGTATTAATACACATCTTAATTGTGTAAATGGAGAGCACACCTCCAAATCCTAGTCCTAAGTCAAGTTAGGTCTTAAACAAAGCACTACTTCTTGTTTCACTACTCTGATACAAAGATGACGCATGAGAAAACAGACAAATTTAACAAAATAAAGTTTGTTGAAAAGACGTCACATAACTTTGTCTTACCATTAAACTTGGGTAAATTAAAAATGCTAGTTAGGCTTAAACAAAAAGTAAATCTCATTAATAAAAGTACTTTGTGGTAGACTATATTGGCCATTATACATATTTGTTAATGTACTTACATAATTAAAATGTGGTTACCAGTAGTTAAATACCTGTAAGTCAGATATATTTTAATACCAAAACATAAGTTTTTGCTTTTACTCTGCTGGTTAGTAACCCTAGATTATGTTTAGGGTTAGGGTAATAAAAGCTATTTTAAATAACCAAATAGAAAAAAACCATTTACAATATTAGGGCTTAGCCATTATTATTATTAAACAAAGCAAAATCAATGAGGTGAAAAATTAACACAGGATGATTTAATATTTGTACAAATGTTTTCGAAAGGAATTGTATGTCATCTGTAATTGAAATCAGTGTATGATTTAACTGACCCACTGGGCTGTTGGACTTAACATGGAGTGAACTCCAAATAGCAGTTAAACTGAGTGTGCAAATGTCTTAGAGCATGCTGTTAATGTGTGTTTATATTATTCAGTAAAATTCCAGTAGAGCAGCGTGCACCAGTGCATTATTCGTCCCCAGACTGTTTTCAGTGTTTGCACAGTCGTGTAACTGCCGTGCAAGGTTAAAAACATCTCCATTAAAAACGCAAGAATGTCCTTTATACAGAATAAGCTTTAACAAAAGTATTGTTGGATTTATGTTTTCTCTTTAACATCCTGCAGCCTTTTTCCCCACAGTTTTTCAGACTGATGTGCTGTAGCGATCAGTAACTATTATTTGTTTTTTAATGCAAAATTTCCGTTTTGAGTTTATACTAATTGGTTTTGTTGTATTTGCTGTTGCATTTTGCACTTTTGTTAGCTCGATGTGTTTCATAAACCTGTTCTTCTTTTCGACCTGGGTTTCTGTCCATGGTGCAGACATGATATCTGAGCTTCATTGGATTTAACAGATGACCTCCTTCTTTTCAAAAGAACGACATGATGTGAAACTCGAACTCTGCCGTATGGCCACACACACGTATCCAGTCGTACATTGATGAAAGGATAGATAAACTTTTCCTTTTTTCTCTACCGGTTGTAGTTCAGTTCCAAAAGGCACATGACAAGATGCTAGTTTTTCAGCCTTTCTTCCAGATGTAAATGGGGCTTTGTGTTGTAAAGTGTCTTAGGAATAGAACATTACAGGCCTTACCCTGGTTTTTGTACATATAAGAAATGTCGTTTCAAGCCACTTTATTTTATATATAAATCATACATTATTTTGACCAAAGAATGTGTAAAATTTAAAATATTTGTAAGCATTAACCATCCAAAAATAAAATAACCCAAAGCCTTTCTGAAAATAGTGATTATTCTTAACCAGTTGTGTACAGTGGCCTTCAGTGAGAAACCATAAACCAAAGACGCACATCTACTCAACACTGTTACAGCTAACGCAGCTATATGCAAATAATGAACATAGGCACGACTGGCATTATATGGCTCTCTGAGCTTTTATGTTTTAGGAGCTGCTTTGGTTTAGCTGTTAAAACTGTCAAAGCCAGAATCATTCCATGTCCCTTTACTTGTAAAAAAGTAAACACTGCTAACAAAATAGCTTGGTGCTATCTCTTATAGCACTCATAGATGAAAGCTTTAGAATAGAGCACAAAACCTTTGCTGGCCTTTGTTAGTGAATCCAGTTTGGGTGTAGGTCTTGCGTTCTCAAGCCTGCCCCAAAGAGTGGGCTGTCATTGAACGTCAATATTTGATTGGCTGATGATTCTGTTACTTATATTTCGTTACAAATCAGCTGTGACGTCTTTTAACAAAAGGATAGCACTATTTGTATATCTGGCTCCAGACACTTATAATGTAGAATATTCCAGTTCAACCTCAACAAAACTAATAATGGGTAATTTTGTGGACATTAAGCTAATAAAAATGCTAACATTTTCCCCACAATTTTCAAAACTTTTTTTTTAGCTTTTCTGCTGGCCACCACTGTTTACTAAAGCTAACATTCAGCTGACTAAATAAGTTGTTCTAACTTTAATCTTTTTTAACAAACTCAGTTGCTGATGACTGCAATATATAAAGCATACTGATGAAGGAAAAACAGCTAATGTTACTAGCTCCATTTACAGGCATGATGGCAGTGATGAATCTATCTGACCTTGCTGGCTACGTTTATCCTTCAGGCAACATATCCAGTCACAGAAGAGCTTTAGTGGAATCCAGGTCCAGATTACATTATTGAGCAATGTCCAAGTTGGCCGATTAAAAAAAAAATAAATAAATAAATAAAATAAATAAATTATTTTTTAAACTTCAGCTTATTAATTTTATTAGTTCAATATTTATTTTGAAGTGCTGGGATAAGCACAAAGGACAAGATTTATGATTCCAGCAGCCATTTTTGATTATCTATATAGGATTGTTTACATATGCACAGCTAAAACCCGACTGTTTTTGGGTAGTGCGGATTATTAGAATATCCATGTGGGATTCTCCACTGCAGTTATTGTTAAAGTATAGGTTGATGGAATATACAATAAATATTTTGTCTCTTTTACTTAATGGTTTAAGTCCACAGTATTTGTACACAGTACTAGTGGCAGTTGTTGTAGCAGTTGTTTGTCCACCCATCACTGTCAAAGCTGCATGTAGCAGGTGTGCTTTTACAGACCAGACAGAATGGGGGGGAGGTTAAAAAAGTGTCTGTGGTTTCCTAGCACCCATGTCGCCATAGTGATACCAGTCTCTTGGGTAGATGAGAAGAAAGTGACACACAGTTGGCCAAACATCACAGTCTCCTGTGCCCAGGTCAAATACAGATCACGTGATGTGATTGAGGTTTGTTTAAAGGTGCATCACACTTAGATGTTGAAGTTAAGTGTAGTGTAAATGTAGGTGCTTTTAGTTACTCTAACGGCTTAAGTTTTTTTGTTTAAAATAACTTGAATCAGCTGTGCAAATTGCTGCTGTACTTTTTTCACAGCCATGTAAACAGATTTTGTGTTGCATTGTTTAAGACTCCACCCCAAGCTGTTGAAGAACACTCATGCTTAACTCGCACTGAATGGAAAAAAAATACCCTTGATATCTGAACGTTAACATTCAGACAGCTGGAGCTAGAATCTAATTGGGGCCTGAGAACCAGTGGTTGGAAGACCCTATTGTAATTGCTCAGAAAATATTATTTTTCTACAAACCTAATCACATTTTTAAGGACCTAAAAAAGCCTGTAAAGTCACAAAACTTTATGAAAACGCAACAAGCGGAGCTTTTCTACAGCGCTTTACTACAAGCCACCAATTCAGCAGACTAAACAAGCTGTTCTAACTTTAATCTTATTTTAACAAATTCAGTTGCTGATGACTACAATATATAAAGCATACTGATGAAGGGAAAACAGCTAATGTTACTAGCTTCATGAAAGGCTAAGCTAATGTTACTAGCTACATTCACAGGCATGATGGCAGTGATCTGACCTTGCTGGCTACGTTTATCCTTCAGGCAACATATCCAGTCACAGAAGAGCTTTAGTGGAATCCAGGTCCAGATTACGATCATTATTAAGCAATGTCTGATAAATTGGCCGATTTTTATTTATTTATTTTATTTTATTTTAAATTTCAGTTTATTAATTTCATCAGTTTAAAATTTGTTCAATATTCAGTTTGGGATAAGCACAAAGGACAAGATTTATAATTCCAGCAGCCATTTTTGATTATCTAGATGGGATTGTTTACCAACTGTTTTTGGGTGGGATTCTCAGATTTATAAAGTGAAAAAGAAGCTATAACAGTGTTGGACTGCCAGACAAGCTGTCCCGATAAAGTATCTCATTCATTACATCTGGCACATTTTACTTCTGCACTGTTGCTTGACAGCTGATTGATTAGTTGCCAATCACTGCTTAAAGGCAGCTATGATTGTTTTGTCATTTAGTCTGTACTGGTTTTATAGCAAATTATTTCAAGTTTTATTCATGCCAAAGTACTCAAATTCTTTAGTTTATACCTTTACATTCATACTTGCCCAAAGACAGTCTAATAGTTTCACACTATAGTGTGTCACAATACATATGAACTCTGTTTAAATATGACAAAAAAAATAACTGTCTCCACCAATGTCTCTAACAGCCACTCCCCGGCTCCTTAGAGCAGAAGCCTATAATAAAGGGCAATAATAGGGAGGTGGACTACAGAAATTTAGTGGCCTGAAATAAAAGAAAATTTGGCATGGTAATTTCCTCTAAAATTAACATCATTTCTTGAGAAGGCATGCACAAAAGGACGTACACTTAAAGTAACCGGAATAAGTCGTATACATTGTGGAATATTTCATTTTAACGGGTTGGGAAAAGGTTTATATTCCACCATTCTCAACTGATTGAAATTTTAATCTGAATAGGCAGTTATTCTGATTGATGGGATGAGAGGATGAATATTTAAAGTCTTATAATACAGCAATGATCAAAGATGAAAACTTGATCCTGAATAATCAGGATTATTCTGATATGCATCAAAATGCAGTAATGAAATCTTGATTTACAACACTGATTACAACTTCATGTAGTTGGATTTGATGCATGATGCAGATGATTGTTGGCTCATGGTGTTTGCAATAAGACAGCTGTCTGTCTCTGTATGTAGACACGCACTGTCAGCTGCCTTCACATGAGCTTTTTTTTGGTTAGAGCAGCCGAATGCTTTTTTCCTAATCTGTTTACTGCATTTGAACAGATTGTTGTTCTTCATTTCTTCAGAATAGTGGAGTCTTAATAGAATGTTGGTCCTGTGTTCTCATAACCAACCCTGCAAACATACTATAAAAACCTAACTTGATTTTTTTTTATCTCTTTAAAACTACTGTTCACTGAGTAAATAGCAGCAGAATTGTTAGTGTGGAAGTCATTGAGCTTAGGCAGCACAGGAAAGGGCTTGTAAACTGAGCTAATCAGAGTTCCACTCCACATGCTTCAGTGTTTATTAAGGGCCCCCCCCCCATCTTGCCATTGAGAGACTATGCAAACTGGCGTCAGAAGCAGGAAGGCAGCGGGGCCACCAACCTCACTTCATGCCTTCTATGTTTAAAGCTAAAGCTAGTATAATGTAAACAGACTGGTGTTATAAAGCGTACTTTTGAAGATGGTTTACGTTGTTAAGCCTTTTTTTTTAGTTCCTCAACATATTCTATCGTATTCTAATTCCTCCACATATTTCTTCATAAATGTACAGCTTTCTTGTGCAGTAAAATCATTCATTTGTATGTTCTTACAGATTTTACAGTAGACAAAAGTAAAACAAAAAAAATGTTTTATTTTAATCGGTCAACATTTGAATGATTTTCCATGGTCGTGACCTAATCTGTGACCAGACACTGCTTTTCTTGATCTACAAACTTGAAATTTTACAGAGCAAATTATGTACAACATGTACAAACCCAAAAGAAGTCTGAAACCTTGATGAAAGCTCAGCTGTTGATTGCTGCTGGCTGTGGTCATATCTTCGATTAGGAGTTCTCTCTGATAATACTTTTTTTACTAGCAGAAAACAACATAGCATTTGCTACTCTTTACTCAAGATCTTATGATGCCAGTCATTTTATAGAAGCTGCTTGAGGGAATGTTAGATACTCTTTATTATTTATCAGCTATAAAAATGAATGCTCTGCTAATCTGCTTGAGACCAAATCTCTAAACTCTAAGCTGCCATGTTTTGCAGTAACTTGCATAGCCCTGCCCTACGGTCTTTCAGAGAAAACTGAAACTCTATCCCTAGTTTTCACACTAATATTGAGGTCTGGGGTAAACATTTTCTGTGGAGATTGTTAGAAGTTAAGATGCAATGAGGATGTTGAAAAATCATATATATGGATGTATTGGTCAGTTGTCCAAACATTTTAGCCATAGCGTATTTCTGTACTACATTTAAAATTTTAACATTTATAGCATTTGGCAGATGCTCGTATCCATATCATGCTCTTATCCTATCATTTATTTAACTGAGCAGTTGAGGGTTAAGGGCCCAGCAGTAATCCTCCAGTCAAAAGAAAGTTGTCAGTCGTTTTAATAAAAATACACACTGCCTTGGCAATTGTTTTTAAAAAAATTAACAAATTGTCTGTCCGTAGACCATGAGTATGTTTTACTCTGTGTGTCTGCTGCCCTTGTTGTTTGCTATGACCTCAGCCACTGGCCTGGTGCGCTCAGTCTACGTTCAGTCATGCTGGATTGTGCTAGCAGTCGGGGGTGAGGCCTGAGAGATTAGACAGGTTTTAGTGCTATGTGTGTTTTTACATATGGGACCGGTTTATCCGCAGCCAGCTGCTTTATCGCTTTGGAGGTGTGGTTTTGACCTGTCACACATCTGTTATATTGGAAAACAGTATATTGCAGCCTGTGTACCTCTGTTATTGTAAGAGCAGCTTAGCACAGGTTTTTGTATTCTTTTTAGATTTGCTTGTTTACTCTCTGGCATTTAACTTAGTGTAGATGGTATAATTTTACAAGTGATGGAAAAATTATATTAGCTTGCCTACTAAACCTGTGAAAAACAGTGGCTCCGCACACGTCTTAGTTTTGGATGCACAAAGACCCAATTGTAATTCAGCAACCCTTTTTTTGCCAACTACTTAACAGGTTACATGCAAAAGTACCGATGAACTGAATTCTTTTTAGTAGTATTAATAATAATAACAATAATACTGAGCTTGGCTGTCACTGCAGTTTATTTTGCGCAGGTTATTGGCAGCATTCCCCTTTACCTGCATGGTCCTGATTACGAAAATCCTGGGACACAGATAAATCTGCTGAGGAAAAGTGATCTTGCAATGCACCCCAGCTAATGTGTGTAATTTTGACTGTACATCCCATATGAAGTTTTTTTTATCTGTTTTTTTTTATAAGTTTTATGATCTATGTAAGGCAAAATAATGCACAGAAGCATGTGGTTTGGCAAGTGCAAAAAAGTACAAAAAACTAGTGAGCATGATATTTATAGATTCATAATAGTTTAGGATCTTGTCCAGATCTGTCACACATGCGGGCAATTGTACAGACTGAACCAGTTTATGCATTAGACCTGGGACTGGATCCTGATTGCTGTATAAATAAACAGACATAATAACTTTAGGAAAAAATCTTTGTATAAACCTGTGCCTATGAACGATCCTAGACAGAATTGTCATTTCTTTTACTGGACCTGATCAAACCCAATCAGAGAGCCAAGGACGAAAGCAGAGTGTTCCTGTATCAGGTTATTGCGAACAAAGTGCATTTCAGGAGGCACTAAATTGCATTTTCCTAACAAAAGCCTCTTTGAGTTCTGAGAAAGGGACCGATCTCCACCTATACCTCTCCATCAAGAGATGAATTATTTATGTGAACCTGCATTTTTATGAAAATGCACCAAGAAAATGCTGTTAGTGGCTATTGATGAAGCTTAAAGTTCTCTCTTCCTTTTCTCTCTTCTGGCTTTTACTCTCTTCTAAGACTGACGGAGCAGATTTTTTAGCTGTTTGAAAAATTATTTTAAATATACATATTTAAAAAAAACAAAACAAAACAACAAACAACAAAAAAAAATATATATATATGTGTATATGTATATGTGTATAATGTGTGTGTATGTATGTATATATATATATATATATATATATATATATATATGTGTGTATAATGTGTGTGTATATGTATGTGTATATATATTATATATATATATATATATATATATATATATATATATATATATATATATATATATATATATATATATATATATATATATATATATATATATATATATATCTCAGTGAAACAACATTACCTTTTACTATTTTCTGTATACTCTAACATATGAGGACATACCTGTGAGGTGTGACTGGAAAAAGAGGTGGGGCTTTTAGGAAGGGTCTGTTCATATTAGAGAGCTTTAAACACTGACGCTGATTATTTCAGATTCATGGCAGTTTGTTGCACTTTTTTATGCTGGTTTGCTGAGCTCACTTTGGCTCAAATATAAATCTGTGTGCCCCTCTTCCACAAACACAGAACTGTAGTCAGACCTTGTTTTAACATGTTTACAGGCAGAGGAATCTTTAAGTACTTATCTGACATTTGTATTGTAGTCTAAACAGCCAGGAATGACCTCTAACTAGATAGTTCTGGTTAGGACCAAAGTTATACACTGATATGTTCTCTCTGATAATGCAATTGTCCGTTTGTATGTGTTTAATCGCTTATCATCATGCAAACAATTTTAAGTTTAAAGTCTTATTTAGCATAGCTGGTGTTTGTGTGTGTGTGTGTGTGTGTGTGTCTCTCTCTCTCTCAGGTTATACATGTATTGTGTATGGTTAGGATGTAGTCATCAGGGCCACCATGATACACTGTCTATGGGGCTGGAAAGGTTAAGGGTCTTGCTCAGGGGCCCAACAGCAGCTTGACAGTACTTTGGCTTAAATTCTGATCAGTCAAAATGCTTGTCTAAACTATGAATAGTGTTTATCCTCTTCTACTACTTCTTTGTCATCGTAGTAGTAGTAAAAGTACATTATTTAAAAAGTACACTATTTTTCAAGGGGTGCTAAGGGTCACTTTCGGGATTTTTAAAACTTAAATTTGGCTGCAGCACTTCTAGTTCCTGAGATACCAAACTCTTGCTAAATAGAACTATACTATAACTAGATTTAGTTTAGTTTAGGATGATAAACCATTTAAACTGGAGTGTTTGTAATTAAAGTGGTTTTCAGCTCCACTCACCAATTAGCTAAAGAGACAACTGGAGTGTATAAAGTCAACAAAGGCATGTTTGCAGCTCGAATTGTATGTTCTGTACTCATTGTTACTTTACTGTATTCATCCGGAACAGGATGTACCGTAAATTATGCTTGTAAAGCAATGTGTTATGGAACAAGTGCAAATGTGTACCTGCACACACCTAAATTATTATTCTAATAGTTTTGTTACATAACTGGCGGCCTTCTGTCTGTCTTTCTAGATGCCGCACATTACGGTTATCCCCTGAGGCACCGCCAGTCACCGCTACATGGAGCATTGAATCTGTTCTAATTCTGTCCTTAAGCTTTGAACTAGATAAAATACCATTTTGACCTTGGTTATACTTCAGGCATCAACAATATGGTTTTTAATCAAACTAAACGTTTACAGACCGTTCTATAATAAAAAAAAAGAATATATTAATACTGGTTTAAGGCTTGGTTTAAATTTGGACAACTTTTTCAAAATCAGCTGAAATGTCTTGTGTGGCTCAGGCATTACGCACGAGGTCCGAACATTTACAAAGGCACATTTGTGTGTTTTTTTTTCACTTTTATACACGTACAGAAATGTTTCCCAATCTCAATGTGAGACGCCTAGCCTTTCCTAATTAACCTCTACCCAATTCCTGGAAGATCTCTCAAAGTCCCTACAATCGTCTTATTTTAACCAGATAGATACTTTTTTCAGTTGATGACTTTCACTTTTTGAAGTTTCACCTTCAGTACTTACCAAATCATTTTTTACTCAAGTTTTTCAGCTTCCCCCCTCCTTACCTGCTCCTACCTAGTTGCAAAGCCATAACAAAGAAGCGCTTTCTTCCTGCTTCCCTCCT
The DNA here is from genome assembly GCA_005784505.1 of Bagarius yarrelli. Classification (NCBI taxonomy): domain Eukaryota; kingdom Metazoa; phylum Chordata; class Actinopteri; order Siluriformes; family Sisoridae; genus Bagarius; species Bagarius yarrelli. The sequence continues at coordinate 30,984 of VCAZ01000197.1, read as the reverse complement.
TCTTAATAGCCCTGTGTCCCTGGTGTACGAGATGCTTGGCAGGGCTCTTAATGACGTTATTTATGCAGGTACAATGCTTATGTAGACAGATGGCTCAGGTGAACGAGCTTCATGAGCTTCAGTATGTATCTAGTGCCCTAGACACATCCTGAAGCTCATGCCAGATGCCATGTTTTATAATTCATAAGGCCTTTGTTTCCACTCTACACCCTAACTGCGCAGTAGGACATCTTGGAAAATGCTAACTGTAGCCTTGTAGCACTAAAAAGTGTACGTCCCATCCTCGCCACCCAAAACCATGCCTCCTGAATGCATGAGCATGCACAGACTAGATGACCACAGACAACATAATCACAATAATGTCATGTTATTCATCTGTGAATACAGTTAGTAACGGTACTAAAATACCAAACTAGAACCCGATTACATGCTTCTGCTGTATTTGAGCTAATTCATAACGGTACACAAACTACATTAGCTACATATGCGTTACCATTAAATCACACCATATTCCTACCTGTCCAAAAGAAATGCTGCAACCATGGCTTTATCCTGCAGACCCTTTGATTCCTGTAGTCGACTTCAGCGTGGAAACACAACAGCAATATTTATTCAGGTTTTCGCTTCGTTTTGATTCAGCTGGATTTTGCAGTATGTAAATTTATTTGTTGATGTATCCTGTCTGTGTAAACAGGGTGCACAGAGGTATCCATATACATATGTTGACATGCAGGTAGGAAAGCCTAGTAATGTTTAGACCAGACATTTCTTGGTCCTACTGAATATATAGATACTTTTAGACCATCATACGAAGAGACTGTCTTCAGAAACATTTTTTGTTCTGCTCGTTGAAAATCACCTATTAAACAATCTGCAGATTAGTTCACGTCTTACGTTTTGGTTATGATAATCTGCAAAAAAATCAATGCTTGGATGAAGTAATTTTTTATTTAATAAACACTGGAAAACATGGTCTGTTATTCAGTCTTTACCTGTCCTATACCTGATAAGCTTTCGGTTCCTGTTCTGAGCTGTCAGGAGTGGAACTGGATGTGGTCTTGTCCATTCACTTTCCATTCTGAGATGCTTTTTTTTTTTTTACCACAGAAAAAAAAATATGGGCATTTTTATTACCAGAGCAGTCCATACTGTAGTTTTAAAACCAGGCTGGCCACTTTTCTCAAGAGTTCTAACTTACTGGATATTATTGGATTTTCCTCACAATTCTATCTAAACTTAAAAAATTGTAAGCAATAAGCAGTTTCCAAATGTTTGTGCTGCATTTAAGTTATTATTATTTCTGATCTGTAGCCAAGTCTAGAAGATATGGATTTAGATCTCAGTTGGTTTGAGACTGAAAATTTGAAAGGCTTAACCAAACTTCATCCGATGTCAACAGTATATTAGACCCCAACACCAAACGTGACTAATTTATTTGCTGTTTTGTTGAAGCACTCTTTGTTCAGCCAATTATACTTGCATGCAGTGATTTTTGCAGCAGCAGATATTAATTTCTAGGTTTGTTTTGGGCAGAATTTGATCAACTGTATTTTACTGTAAGGCAAAAAGTGTTTTTTCTTTTAAATTAAATGCTGAGGTTTTTTGAAACTGTAACATTCTGCATATAGGCAAGAAAAAGTCTTTCTAAATTTTATTTGAAAAAAAAAAAACCCACAGTCAGAATTTCTACTGTAACATAATATTATTAATAGCCTGCCAACCACTAAATAAAGTGTGTCGTTACCAATGTCATGCCTATCTGTACTGAATAGATGTCATTACTGTTATGGCGGTCTGATAAAAATTATTTCCAGTTAGCTTGCCAACTTTCTTTAAATGAATCTGTGTGAAGAGAAAATAAGCTCTACTCCTGATGGTAGTTTTGGATAAAGGATTGTTTGTCCTTTCTACGACACACTGATATTGATCCATGACAGCCAATGCCAATACATCCTCAAGGCCACTGTAGCGTGTTTGTATCATATACTAATCAGTAGTGATTTTTCCATCCTTGTTTTTCCTTTTTCTTTTTTTAAAGGTTGACCTTGATGTCTTGAAGTCTGCATTCATACACAGAGATAATGCATACATTTTTCGGCAAAATGTAACTGTTAAAAAAGAAAATACATGACTTGTAAGAGCACAGAATCATCTGGGAGAGAAAACTATAATATAAAATGTCAGACATTTTGCTAGAAAAGACACCTTGTACGATATAATTCCTGTTGATTGCTCTGGATGGGCCTTGTAGGTCCTTGTCTACAATGCGAAAAGCCTTGGTTGGCGTTTTGTCTAAAATTTTATGAGCCCGAAAGACAAACTCAATTTTATGGGGTGTAATTGTAGAAGAGGCGTCCCTTCCGGGTGGTTGCCATGGAACTGTTTTATAGATGCCTCGACGCTTGCATTACAGTAACGTTCCCAGAGGCCATTAAAGCTCAGCTGCTGACGTCAGAGCATTGTCCCTGCGCAGAAGGGATCCTTCCTGTGTTTGACCTTTCACAGATCTAAGGACAGATAACCCTGCCTGTGTGTGGGGTGATTCAGAAAAAGAAAGAAGGACGGAAGTGGCAGCAGAGGGGAAGGAATGAGACTGAGGAAGCTGTGAGAGAATGAGAAGAATCTGAGCTATTTTTAGAATTGGATTGAATGCAGTGCTTGTATTAGGGGCCATATGTAAATACAAACTCTAATTCCAATGAAGTTGGGACAGTGGATAAAACATAAATAAAAAAAGGAATAGAATGATCGGCAAATCCTTGTTGACCAGTATTCTACTAAAAACCTGGAAAACAAAATATGCAATGTTCGAACTGAAATATTTACTGATTTTTAAATTTGATGCTTGCAACACATTCCAAAAGAGCGGGGACATGGATATTTTCATCAGTGTTAAATCCCCTTTCCTTTTAATAACACTCATTAAGCGTTTGGTGACTAAGGACACTGATTGTTAAAGCTTTGTAGGTGGCATTCTTTTTCATTCTTGCTTGATGCCACACATTTTTCAATTGGAGACTGCAGGTGAGTCTAGTACCCAGACAATTTTTTACTATGAAGCCACACTGTTGTAATACGTGCAGAATGTGGCTTCGCATTGAAATAAGCAGGGACGTTCCTGAAAAGATGTTGGTTCATCTGAATGGTCCTTTTCCTCTTTAGTCCATGATTTCTGAAAAATCAATTCAGTTCAATTCAGGTTTATTTCTTAAGAGCTTTTAACAATGGATATTGTCTTAAAGCAGTCATTGTATTCTATTTTATTTAAGTTTTATGTAATATCCCAATTTCGTTGGAATTGGGGTTTGTACAAACTGAGTGTGATTTTTTTTTTTTTTTTTTTTTGTGTGTGTGTGTGTGAGCTAAATTAGTGCTTCATTAGTTTAAGAGTGGTCTAATCTGATCTGGGGTAAAACCCTGAATGTGAATGTAGTTATGTCTGCAGTGCTTTTAGGCTTGTTTTTGTCCAGATAATTGTATTCCAAATAAGGGCTTTTACATAAGGGTTCTGTGAGCATTGTTGATCATTGCTTCGTTTGGAATTATAATAATAATAATAATAATAATAAATAATATTGAATTCATTGTCATTGTGCGAGGTACATGTACAGAGCCAATGAAATGCATTTTTCGCATATCCCATTTTAGTAAGTTGGGGTCAGAGCGCAGGGCCAGCTATGATACAGCGCCCCTGGAGCAGGAAGGGTTAAGGGTCTTGCTCAAGGACCCAACAGTGGTTGACTTGCCGGAGGTGGGGCTTGAACCCAGGTGTTTCTGGTCTTCAGATTAAAAACTCAGCACCTTAACCATTTGAGCCACCACTGCCCCTATTAAAACCATACATTAATTGGTCCTTTTTTCAAATGCTGACTGTGTAGAATTCACTATCACTTGTTGCTGTTGCAGTGTTTGACCTGTCTTCTCCTAATAAGCTGCATGTAGTGTATGATGATGTTTAAGGAGCATTGTACACCTTTTATTAGTTCCTAAAGTCCAATCACGTACCTTTAGGGCTGCAACAAATGACTATTTTAAGTCAGTTAATCAATGAATATTAGAATGATTGACTAATCAGCAATAATTTCATCTTATGCAATTATGCATTTAGTTATTGGGTTATTATTATTATTTTCCTATTGTAAATGAAAATTTTTTATTAATTTCTTTGTTTTTAAAATATTACTTTTTAATTGGGATGGTAGATTTTGATCAAATATTCAGCTTTTGCAATTAGTTAAAAATATATTAATTTATATGTTTACTAATCTATAAAATAAATAAGAACTAACAATCTTTTTGTATTATTTATATCTTTATTTATTTATTTAATTGATTGATTATTTGTTTATTTATTTCACACAGCGTTCACACTTTTATGGCACTTTCTGTCATAAAGGATGAAGGGCTGCATTTTCATCCTTTTTTTTTTTTTAAAGAATGGTTCTTAGTGTTCATAGAGAACAAACCTCAGTTGAACTGAAGTAAATTTGCATTGATATATTGCTTTGAATTTGTATTGTAGAAAAATACAAATGATGTTTTTGGAGAAAAACAATAATTTATTATTAGGTAATAATCGTTTTTCATTTACGGTTAAGCAGAGAAGAAAAGTCTCTGGGATGAAGGGAGAAATCAGGTCCTACAAATAAATGAAACTTTGCTGTCTACCTCAAGCACCACATACACTTTTGTGTTAATAAATGTTCTGCAACTGTTTGCATAGTTTTAGTCCTTATACACACCAAACTCTTCCTAGCACCCTGCTGTTCTTAAATTCTTTATACTACCCAGATCACTCAGGCTGTTATTAAGTATCTGTTTTAATCACTGAATCCATGTCTCATTACAGGAGCCATTTGAGGATGGATTTGCTAATGGTGAAGAGCTGACTCCTGCTGAGGAGGCGGCGGCCAAGGAAGCAGCTGAGCCTAAGGGGGTTGTGAAGTTTGGATGGGTCAAAGGAGTGCTGGTAAATTTCTTTCTAAAAAGTATCAACAGTGCTTACAAGAGTATTTATGAAAAAATGTTGAGATAGAAATTCAAAAAAAAAAAGGAAAAAAGCTTTGTTTTAATAGACCATTTTCTTTCCATCATCTCATGTGTGATCTGTGTTTTATAATTCGGTCTATATATTTTCACACTTAGGATAAAATAAGCCATGATCATTCCGAGGTGTAGATATGCTGCTTTGCAAAGCTCACACTTTTGCTCATTTGAAACACAGGATATGAATGAGTGTGATCGGGATTTGTAACCCTTGCTAAGAATTACACTGCTTATTAGTCCCACTTGTTTCATCTTTCCTAGAACTGATTCCCTGGAAGTTTGTTATTTTAGACTTGCTAATTGTTTAGCAAGTGGTGTTTACTGGGTATCTTGACACACACGCAGCAGTTTAGTCTGGTAAATTTAGGTGTGTAATCACATTCATTTTCAGACCATTAAAATTTACTTTGCCCTTAAAACAGGAAGAGAATATGAATATCCTGTTTATTTGGGTTTGTAGGTACCATTTAAAAGCGAATCATTGTGTTGCAATATCTTGTGGATGTTTGGGATAAATTAGGGGCAAATGTCCTACACAAAAACTATTTATTGATTGGTTATTTAGTGTCTGCTTTGTTTTTTTTTTCTTTGGCAAACTTTTTTAATGGACCAAAATACTGCTTTTATGTGTACATTTTCAGTTAAATGTGTCTCTCAGCCAAAAATGATTTGCTTGTCGGTTTGTTTTATTATGCGCAGTTTAAAACCGAAGCAAACCTAAAGCAAAAAATTCCTTTTTACAGCAAAAATGAAGTGCAACTATAATCTCTGGGTTCTGTTGCTCTCTTTATTTTGACATGTTGTACTGCTGTACTTTCTCTTAGTAATAACATTCTAAATTCTCGCCTACACACACAAAAACCAGATACCAGTTCATGGCAATAGATCAAGAAAACATTCTGAAGTATCGATTGGGGATACTTTCTAAAGTGTCTAGCGCATCACATTGTGTTTGTGTCGCATCTAATGTCTGTCATCATTCCATTCCAACAGCAGCACTGTATCAGCAACCCTAGATGTGTAGTATAGATTTCACATTTTAGGTTTATGAAAAGGGCTTTGGCGTGGTTGTCTGCAGAAAAACCTAACAGTCATGCCTTCCTCTGTGCAGGTTCGCTGCATGTTGAACATTTGGGGTGTGATGCTCTTCATCCGCATGACATGGATCGTGGGCCAGGCTGGAATTGGTAGGTTCCGCTATCTCCAGACAGCTCCTGTGAATTAGCAGCTTAATTCACACAGCCTCCATGGCCTTTCATTACTCTGTCACCGTTCAGCATTCCCATGCTAAATGTTGCTGCAAGGCAGCACCTACAGCTTAATGTCAAAGCCATTTTCCAAACACCATTCTAAGAAAGAATGGTGAAAAATCTCTAGAAACTGCATATGTGTTTGTTGTGTGTGCTGATTAAAAAGGAAAATACCTAAAACATTTGAACTAGCTTTGTTTTTTTGGGGTTTTTTTTATAGCGTTAGTGATTTTAATAGAGATTTTGTGGACACCTTACCAGAACACAGACATAAGTCTGTCGTTCCCAAACTGTTGACAGAAGTTTAAAAATGTTTTAGCATTGGGTTATTTCTTTGCTTGTATGAGAGAGTTCGTTGCTCTAGATAAGCCTTTTCCAAATGCTATAAATGTTCCAGCATGACAATGCCCCATGCACAAAAACTCTGCGCTCCATGAGGTATGAGATCTCAAGTGTTCATCACAGAGCCCTGATCCCTTTGTGATGCATTGAAACACTGACTGCACCCCAGACCCCCTCACCCAACATTAGTGCCTGCATATTATTAATATAGGAACAAAATCAGCTTACATTTGGAATAAAATGTTCATAAAAACACAATGTGATTGTGTCTCAAGACTTTTATTCATATAGTGCATCTATGTTGTATTAGTTAACATTTTAGAACCTTTATCAAAAGCAGTTTTCCTCCCATGCTATACGATACTACAATGACTGTTACTTTTCCCTCCTACAGTGTGCTCCTGCATTATCATCGGCATGGCGACCATCGTGACCTCCATCACCGGCTGCTCCACCTCAGCCATAGCGACCAATGGTTTTGTGCGAGGAGGTATACAAGTGCAATATCGCACCATGTTTGACAACTTTTACAGAGCAGGATGTGCTCTGTACAGAAGGCGTATACACCAATTGGTGCAATATACCTTGGTATACACCTTAAAGGACTTGCTGTCCTCCATGTCAGTTCTTTTTGTTTGGCCGTACTTGGTACAGACTAAAGAAAATGTATAAAATTTTTAGATATTTAAATTACTGAAAAAATATTTTAGTACTGTTTCTATACTATACATTGTTACAACCTGATCTAGGTCAGGCTGCCACTTACACAAAAAAAAGAAGAAAAGAAAAATTTAAGTTGCTCTTTTTTTTTTTTATTGTTATAATAATTTTACAAATAAATAATTAACAAAACTCAGTCTTACTTCCCAAATGAAATAACTAAACTAAACCATACAAAAAGAAAGAAATAAAATACATTTTTTTCCCAACCATCATGTCATTACGTCCTTCAGGTAGGTCAGGATTTATATAAGCACGTGTGTGTGTAAGGTCACATACAGGATTAGACACTAGCTAATGTGTCCTTCATGCATCATACACACCAGGTCATACTGGTCTATATTACACTGCTGCTGTGCTGACAGACGAAAGCAGGGTAATGTGGGTGTTTAATTTGTGGCATGTGATAAGGATATTTTCATAAGACTATATCATCTGAAGTGTTGAGGCTTAGGGAGCCAGAGATAATGAACTGGGGTGAAATCTGAGAGCGGCGTTAGCTCACGGCTCAGACTGGCCAGTGCTGCATTAACGGGAAGATCATCTGAGGGACATTGTGACCTCTACTACAACTCACCACATCATATCCCATTCATAACTGAGATACATCCACCAGGTCTGTATCTAATGCCAGACGATTTTGATTTAATTTTAGGTTAAAGGCTTGCATGAATATCGCTTATTCTGTGCAAATAAGAGATGGCCAATATGACTATAGTAGGCTGAGGGCTTTATCTGTGCAAAAAGCTCGAATTACCTAAAGCTTTTAGAAATGTCATCTGATGCTTTTCATCAATTTGTCTAAATGTGTTTTAGTTTTGGCTGGAGGACATAGAAATGTGTGCTTAACTGTGTGTTTATATAGTATATATAAACTGGCTAAAATAAAAGTTGCAATGAAATCTCTACTATTGCTTATCCAATCTGTAAAAAAATGTATGACAACTGATTTAGATGGGACCTGAAGGCCAGAAGTATCCCAAAAGATTCTCTTTTAAAATCGTTCTGATGTTAATACAGTGGACGAACAACAGCACATACAGTAGAGTATAATTATATTTCTGTTCTTTACATTGACCAGTTTTACAACCAGAATATCTGTGAACATTATAAGAGTTTGTATGAGGGATAAATCTGTTGTTTTTCTATTCTGCTGCAGTCTCGTCTTTCTGCAGAGTCAGTGTAACTATAATTATTTGCACCATGACCCTGACCTTATGCCCCAGGCTGTGGCTCACTCACTATGACTTGCCTGGAGGAAAAGGAAGCACATGGATTTTTAGTTTGTGGGAAAATTCAGGGTGGTGTTGCCAAGTGTCTTCTGTTGCAGAAGTCTGAAATGGATACTAGTCCCTCCCAGATATTTTTTGTTTTTGTTGAAGGTCTGCTTTCTGAAGGGAAGCGTAATCTTATTACTGCAGAGATATTTATGTTTTCTAAGATTACTGTATTCTGCTCAGACACAGTTCAGGTTTTGTATGCACAGAACCAGTTTCTTTTTTTTGTTAGTGTTTTGTCTAGAACCTTTTACCATTCAAGATGTTCAAGCCCTAAGTAAAGTTGAAGGTCAGTAGCATTAGTTGATCTTAAGACACCCTTTAAAGAGGAGAGATTTTCCCATACTGCACCATGAAATAACATCATATGGCATGTGATAATGCATCCAATTGTTGATTTAAAACTGTTTTTAAAAATGATTTTTTTTTGTCTGCAGGAGGGGCATATTATTTGATATCTCGAAGTTTAGGTCCTGAGTTTGGTGGCTCTATTGGCCTCATCTTTGCATTTGCCAACGCTGTGGCAGTGGCCATGTACGTTGTGGGCTTTGCTGAGACAGTAGTTGAGCTTCTTCATGTAAGTTGCTTTTTTCTGCTATGTACTGATTTAAATGATGGTTATATTTGAGTAAATTCATAATTGACTTATTTGGTATTAATTTATTTAATTTTAATTTATTTCACAGGAGTCCAACCTCATCATGCTTGATCAGATTAATGACATCCGAATTGTAGGGATCATCACGGTCATTATGCTACTCGGGATCTCTGTGGCAGGCATGGAGTGGGAGGCCAAAGTGAGGCGTTTTATCCTGATTTATATTTTTAGTTCTCTAGTTTTACAAATGGGACATTTAAGAAATCATCTGCTTGATACTATGCTTTCTTGCTCATAGGCTCAGATCTTCTTACTGGTCATCTTAATCACTGCTATCTTCAACTATTTCATTGGCACGTTCATCCCCGTGGATTCGAAGAAACCACAAGGATTTTTCGGCTATGATTGTATGACTGTCATTTTTTACAAATGCAGCTTTACAATAATGATTAAAAAGGTTTTCTTCTCATACGTTGATGTCACTTTACTCTTTTTATCAGCTGGAATCCTGGTGGAAAATTTACTACCAGATTTCCGAGGGGAAACCTTCTTCTCAGTGTTTGCCATCTTTTTTCCTGCAGCTACCGGCATTCTGGCCGGTGCCAACATTTCAGGAGATCTTGCGGTAGGTCTAAAAAATGACAGCTAGTGGTAGAACCTTGCCAAGTATTTGCATTATTTATGTTTGTTCCTTTTTCTTCCTAGGATCCACAAAAAGCAATCCCAAGGGGAACCCTTTTAGCCATTCTTATCACCGGCATTGTCTATGTAGGTGTCGCTGTAAGTGCAGGTAAATGCCATTGAATCTAGTTTTTGTTTTTGTTTTAGGTGTCTTTAAATAAGAGTATAATATTGTTATATTATACTATTATATATTTAAACTCCTGTACAGCTGGTTTATGACAATGTCTGTTTTAATTCCTTATTGGCCATTTTTGTTCTTGCTGATCTTGTTTTATTATTATTTGCATATTTTATTTATATTTCACTATTTTTTTTTGTTTATGTTGGCTTATTTATGCACCGCATACCATACTGTGTATGATTCTGTAGGTGACCAGAAATTTTTTTTTTTCATTTCAATTATTTTTTTCCTTTGCTTTTTGTAAATGTCAATTTAAATAAAATGTCTTATTTTTAATTGTGTTGATTTTATTGTTTATTTAAAAGGAGCTTGCATTGTGAGGGATGCCACTGGTTTCAAGCTTAACGAAACAGCTACAAACTGCACTGGTGCTGAATGTGCTTTGGGTTTTGACTTCTCCACCTGCAAGCCTGTTAACAGAACTGAGTCCATTTGTAAATATGGACTCCACAATAACTTTCAAGTAAGATTATGCCAAGTGTATACAAAAGAATATAAAATCTGTTCAAATAAGCTAAAACTAAAAAGCCCGCCTTTTTTGTCAAAGGTTATGAGTGTGGTGTCCGGTTTCGGCCCTCTCATCACAGCAGGCATTTTCTCTGCAACCCTCTCCTCTGCCTTGGCCTCACTGGTCAGTGCCCCCAAAGTGTTCCAGGTGAGCGTCTAAAGCTGCAAGTATCAAGTGACCCAATCCCGATGAATTTATTTATTTTTCCTTCTCCAATGTTGCACAGAGCAGATTTTATTCATGATTGTGTAAGCAGGAAAAGAGCAAATGGATTTAGATATTTTTAGATCAGTTTCAGGCCGCATTCATATGTGGAAGTAAATCGGATACATCCATTAATGTTTATGATCTAAGCAGACAGATCAGATTTTCACCCATCAATGCAAATCATATGTCACTAAATAAGTGGACACCACCAACGACGTGTGTGTGTATATATTTCTACATTCACCCAGGTGCTTCTTTTTTATCCTCCTATAGAGATCACTGTTTTGCCTACTTTTAACTATGGTGTTGAATGAAAAATACAAAATAATCATTTCATCTTTATCCATTGATCCATTGATTATGCAGTGTAACTGTGCCTTACTTTCCTGCTGCTACTCTTACTGTGCTCAGTCCTTAGTCTTGCTTCTTATATACTGTCCAGGTCCTCCTACAGTAAAAACGTGGCTGCTGTTGTACATAAGCTGAACAGTCCAGTATCTGCTTTTTATCATTTGCCTTACATTTGACATAAAGTTGCCAAAATGCGAATAAAAAATGTAGTCTGCTGTAAAAGTCACATTAGCAGCAATGCAGTGACGGAAGTGTCCTTGTAGGAGCACTGTTTTATATCACAAACTGACAAACTTGCCATCAGCAGAGGAAGGATCTGCTCAGGATTACAATTTAACATGACAATCTAAAATGTATGCTTCTCTGACCTTAAGCATCAAAAATGTTACATAAGCAATAAATAATCCAAATGACTACATTTCACAAATGTTCAAGAAGAGAGTACAATTTAGTCATGGAGGTATGTGGTGGTGAAAACCCATCTGTTTTCTCGGTCACTAGGTTCAAATAGATTTAAATGTACAGATACACAATATTACCTCTGTCTGTTTCTAAAGAAAAGTAGATTAAACATGGATTAAGAATATAAAAGGAAAACGAGAAAAAACCCAGCCATAATATAGTATATAAATTTAGCTATAGCATAATTAATATAAATATTATACACATACAGTAAAACTATTATGAATTTCAGTATGAGGCTGTGCAACATTACACACCAAAAAACCCCAGCTGGGTTTCTGCCCAAATCCGGCTTTTTGGTATTATAGTTTTTGACAGAGCAACTTTAACTCTAATTGTTTTAAAGTTTTGCCCTTACTTGTTTTATTTCCCTTTTTGTTTTGTTACTTTAGTCCTTTTAGCACTCCCCCCAAGTTCCAGTTTGACAGAGCAACTTTAACTCTAATTGTTCTAAATTCGTTTTCCGTTAAAGACAACCCGAAGAACCGGTTTGATTTTAAAGATTTTTCCAGACTGCCACACCTGCACCCCCAAACCACTCCTGTTTATTCTGAGTAACAATGGAAAGTAGCAAAGGATTTTAAACTCCTTATTGAACAAGCTTTATCTTTTACAGAAAGTCTTTATAGATATAGAAAGCTTTTAGTTAATGTAAATAGTTGATTTTTCATGACATTTTGTATAAATTCCAGTTCCAAAGAACTTTGGATGTTGTGTAAAACCTGAATAAATATAGAATACACTGAACTGCAGATGCTTTTGTTCAACCTTATATTCAGCTAAAACACCACAATGACAAGATGTACAATGTTTGTGACAAAAAACTTTGTGTATGGCATTCACTCATTTTGAATTTTATGCCTGCACCACGTTCTAAACAAGCTGGGTCATGGATTTTAACCAGTGTGTTATATCACCTTTCCATTGAACAACACTCTTGAACTAAGGACACTGGAAACCATGTAAGAGAGTCAGGCAAAAAACATGCAATAATTTCAAAAGTTCATTAGTCATTGGAGCTTATAAATAAAGTTTGGCAGATATTTTGACTGGGTTATGGAGACTGCAGTTAGCACATTTACTCGAACCCCCTGTACGCCATTGCAACACTAACTGATCCTCACTTTAACTAACATTACTTAATTGTGGCGAAAAAGCATGATGACAGCATCTCGTGTTTGACGTTTTTTTTTTTTTTGAGAATTTGGCTTGCCATAATGGTTCATTGGCTTGGCTGGATAACACATTTTTGCTGACTTTTGCATATGTTTTTGTCAATTTTGGAGCTAAACATGGATTTTCAGGTTTCTCCATTATTAAACTGATAAAAGCAGTGAGTATTACCCAGTTAAAAGAAGATTAGCACGAGTCTTTACAGAATGTGGGTGCAAAAAAACTTGCAAAACTGTCCTGTATTGATTTAAAACATGACGTGATATTTAATTGTCCAATATAGCTAAAGACCCATGTCGCACATGTCGTGTTCTGAACTGTGTTTAGCAACAATAATAAACATTGGTATTTGGTATAAACTGCTATACCGCCCAGCACTACTCTGATACTTTTCTGATTTTATTGTTAAAAGATGGCCATAATGTGTACTTTGTTAGAGAGGAATGTAATACTTTAGGCTGTGAATCTATAATCTGTGTGTTTTATTCCTGTTGTAATGAAATCTTACCTTTATACTGTTGGACTATTTGCTCACACAGTAGCAAGTGAACTGTGTCTTATTCTTGCTTGTGCATGACTGAGCCAATAATGATGGTTAGCTGTTTTCAATGAACTTGTTCACCTGGGGAACTTCCCAAACAGGTGTTTTTGAAGCATTCTCTAAATTTCCCAGTCATTTGTGTATGTGTAGCAGGCATCAAATTCAAAATAAGTGAATATTGCAAGAGACTGTTTGAACATTGCTTATCTTTTCTCTGTGGTGTTTTCAATTGAATTTGCAGGTCAGTGTATTCTGTTGTTTACTTTTCACACAATGTCCCAACTTCATTGCCATTGGGATTTGTATGTTAATAAAAAGACTGTTTGCCTGAAAGCCTTTTTTTAATCTGTATCTGTCTGAGAAATTGATGTTCTTTATTTCTCTTCCAGGCTTTATGCAAAGATAACATTTATCCTGGCATTGCTGGATTTGGAAAAGGCTACGGCAAGAACAATGAACCTCTGCGTGGATACTTCCTGACGTTCGGCATTGCTCTAGCCTTCATCCTTATCGGTAAAAAGATTTTCTAAACTCTGTTGTCAATTCAAGCCTTATTTTATAATATCTTCTAAAGTGTCTCTCCCGTTTACTCCAGCTGAACTGAATGTCATCGCACCAATCATTTCTAACTTCTTCTTGGCCTCCTATGCCCTGATCAATTTCTCAGTGTTTCACGCGTCTTTGGCTAACTCTCCCGGTAAGTCTTGTTTGTGTTTATTGTTTACCAAGTTGTTATTTAAGATGGTGTGACATCAAAAATGCATTTGTTTAAAAAGTACTTGTAAAGTAATTTGTTATCGCTTACTTAATGATTTGGGGGGGGAATAACTATACTGTGCCAAACATGGTGATTTTTTCCAAAAACAAGGCCCAAAGGATTTTAATTACAAATTAGGTAATACTATTTTAATTGTGAAACAGTACATTTTTTTTTTCTTTTGACTGTTGTGTCTAATATTACAAAACAAATTAGTTCCTGTTATCACTTGCATAATAACACTTGGAAGCAGCCGTTCCCTCAGCAGCCTCTCCCCACTTCTTCTTTTAAAGTTATTTAAAACAAAAAGCACCTCAGAATGTTCTCGTGTCAGAAAGTGCTGACTGTAGAATCTTCTTTCAAAAACTAAAAAGAACCATATCTTACTATAAAACTTTCAAATTTGTTTAGTAGGCATGTAGAGTTCAAGAAAATTGGTTAGCAATATAGAAAGAGTACCCTGTTTGAACTGTGTATTTCTAAAAAAAAACAGTATAAAGTGCCAAGCAGACAATCAAGAGTCTGTATGAGTTTTGGCTTTGCAGTCTGCAGTATTATATGGCTGGTAACTGAATGTGTGATTACAGGATCCATAGTGAACTGAATTCCGTATTTTAAAAAAAAAGTTTTCTTCTCCTAAATATGAGCTGTAGTTCTCAGAAACTCTGATTTAATCATTTACTTGATTATTAAAATGTAAAGTTTCTAAGAGATTTTATAACCTCCCATTCAAATGGTGTACATTCTAAATTAATATTAGAGAAGTGTTGGGACTCCTTACCACCACATCCATATCATGTCTTTTTCCTACATTTACATTTGCAGCATTTGGCAGACGCTCTTATCCAGAGCGACATACAATATTCCGTGTTATACAACTGAGCAATTGGGGGTTAAGGGCCTTGCTCAGGTGCCCAGCCCAGCAGTGGCATGGTGGAGCTGGGAATCGAACCCTGGTCCTCAAGTTAATAGTCCAACAACAACTTAACCACTGTCCATAACATGTCTTTTTCTTTTTCTTTTTCTTTTCCCCTCTTTTGGGACATTGTCATGCCGAAACAGGTTATGTTTTTGGAATCTGTGCTTCCAAAAGGTGGCAATAACGCACTTATGTGGGTGTGGTAGTGAGGTCTCCACAAACATTTGGCTCTATAATGTAGATTTACTTTGAAATAATAATAAATTATATATGTAAGGTACATTTTTAATAAATAGTTCCAATTCACTTCAGAGACCAAATATATTATACATCCCAATATTTTTATATAAGCTATGTATGAATAATAAGTTTGAACATTAATGGCTCTCCTGTTAAAACATTACACTTATTTTTATTTTATTGTTTTATCTATACTAAATATATAAAAAGTTATCAAAACCTTTGTGCTGCTATCTGTTGCCGGGTCCCCTGGCAATTACTTTTATACTTGCATAAAACAAAACTGTCAACAAAATGACTTAACTAATAGGTTATAGTGGTGTTGTTTTTTAGTGTATAGATTAATGAAGATCAAGTGTTAAAATTTATATTTACTTTTCAGCATATTTTAAGTATATATTTTTTTTGTGTAAAGAGGTTTGTTCTTCCAATACCAAAGCTCTAGAAGACCAGCAGGTATCTCTTTATTTTAACTCTGTTGTTATATGTCATGTACGTAAAGGGTACAGGGTTTGCAGTCTATTTCCTCGAGCAGTAAACTCACTCTGTTATTCAGCTTTGGATTTATTTATTGGAACTTCCACATGTACCCTTTATGTCATCTATCCTGTGTAGCATTACTGTGCAACAGTCCAGCTGTGTAATTGTTTGACCTTACTAAAAATCCCATTAGTCTAGTATGAACTACTATCAGAAAATCCTATGTTTTTTTGTAACCTCTCTCATATGTATTCTAACTGATGCTAATATTGTCTAATTCTATGTATTCTAATGATCTAACATGATGCTAACTCATTTTAATCCAAATCTGTATTCATGCTTATGTAATTCTGTGGCACTGATACATTTTAATCATCTGTTTGATGACACATTTGTTGGTAATGAAATATAATGTCACAATCTAAAAAAAAGTAGAGCTTCAAATTAGAACAGAAGTTAATTAAGCACAACTTGATTTTTTTTTTTTTTTTATGTCATTTAGCACATTAAGTCCAACCCAAGCATTGATATTTCTTTTGTTTTAGAGAAAATTAAACCATAGTTCATTGTGAAAAGCTCTGGTGCATGTCTGAGTCTTCTAAGTGTTGTTCGGTGCATGTTTTGGGCAGGATGGAGGCCCAGCTTTAAGTACTATAACATGTGGGTTTCTCTGGCTGGAGCTGTGCTGTGCTGTGTAGTTATGTTCGTCATCAACTGGTGGGCTGCGCTCCTGACCAACGTCATCGTCTTATCTCTCTACATCTACGTCAACTACAAGAAGCCAGGTCAGTCAAGTTAGTTATTTTTCTCCACATGCTTAGACAGTGCAGAATAACCCGCCATATGTATGTGGGTTATTTCTTTATATTTTCAGCATTTTTTTTAAAGTTTTTTATAAATGAATCCACATTCCATCCTTTATCCTCCTCCTGCTGCTGCTGTTAAACTGGGTCAGCTTTAGTAAGATTTGCGTAAGTGTGATTTTCTGGGAAATGTTAATTTTTGAGCATTTAGAGCTGATTTTGATGAAGTGGTGTTTGAGTTTAAGCATAGACTTTTTTTTTTGTTTTTTTTTGTTTTTTTACATTAGGCTCTTTTTCCTAAATGCGGATATGAGTCTCATCCTAATGCAGCAACAGGGCACTTTCACACGCACTGCAGTGAAGTTGAGGTATTTTTGGTGTAGATGCAGCCAGGGGAAGAACAGAATGAGCTCATAAATGCATGCTTTCTAGGCATAAAATTTTAATGAAGAAAAAATAATGAATGACTGAAGACGGAATGTGTGAATGAAGTTAAATGAATGTGGAAAAAACGTTTAGGCACCATGTCTACTTCAAGAACACCTTCACATTTATTCAGTTATCTAATTAGGCAGTCATGTGGCAGTAACACAATGCAGAAATCATGTACTTACTGGTCAGCCGATTAATTTTCTGTTCATTTTACTAAACCTCAGGATTAGAAATGGGAGCTCTGGCTTTAGCTGGTTTAGAATCTAGCAAAAAATATACTCTAATATTAACATGAATCAGTCTTCCTGCACATTAAAAGTCAAAGCTAAAAGGATGAATATAGTAACTCAAATATTCACTCTTTGGAACAAAATAGTGATACTTTCAGTTGGACAGTGGATGAAAAAAGTTCATATGGATGGATGGCAGGCAGGCAGCTAGCCTTTCACCAAAATGTACAAGACAATCTACTGATCTTAAAAAACTTCAATTTCATTTATTTTTTTCACAGATAATTCAGTAAGAATGATGAATTATCCTTTATAAGTTTGTCCTTAATGAGCAAGCCGGTCGTGATTGTGGCAGGGAAACACCTGAAGTAGAAATTGAGAGGAACTAGACTCAAGAGGGAACCAATCCTCATCTGAGTGACACAGAATGTCTGTTTATTACAGCTTATTTTTAAAAACATATAAATTGTTCAATGTCAACTACTTTTAATAGGTAATAAGTAACATGTGTAGTGTTTCTATGGTAAGAGAACATTCAGGGCAGATAATTCATGTATGAGAGTTGGCCATGCCTGCAGAGGTGCTGCACTGTGTCTTTGATAGAATTTCACAGATAGAAGGGTAGAAATTTGGCATGCAGTCTGTATCACCTCCTGTGGCAGTGAGTGTCACCTACTCTTTTAGTCATCAGCATGCTAAGGCCACAGATGCCGAGAAATTCCCATGTGGTGCACGTGTGTGCACACGTGTGGATAAAGAGTATAAGCGTGTGCAGAAGTGTGGCCTTAAGCAGGGTAAAGGTCATTGACGTGAAAATCTACAAGCATATACACACGGCTAAATAAATGCCACTGTAAGAAAATGAAGAAACAGGTGTATTCCTATCTAACAGTGTTAACATTAAATGTGTTCCATTTGCAGATGTGAATTGGGGCTCTTCCACTCAGGCCCTGACTTACCACCAGGCACTCACTCACAGTCTGCAGCTCTGCGGCGTCACCGACCATGTGAAAACCTTCAGGTACACGCAAAAGCGGTTTCACAATTAAATTCCTTGAAAACTTAATTGAGAAGCCAGAGAAAGTAATGTTATTTTCTACTTGACTTAAAATCACCACTGCAGAAGTTGGTCAAGGTCCATTTCCGTTCTTGTTGCCTGATTAGTTTTAATGAGGGCAGGATGCTTGCACATTGCAGAGCTTTTCAGTGGTTCCCGACAAGTAGTTGAGCTGTGGTCGCTTTGTTGTTTGTTGATACTGGTCTTGCTACATTTTTATTATCATCCACAACCACCTCGGCTGCTGTGTGTTTGTCACTAATAAAGGGTTCAACTCTTTAATTACTTCCCGTTCTCGGTTAAATGCTGTTCTTAATTTTTTATTTGCTGGAAAGACATCATAGTGCATATAGTGTTCTGCATTATAGACATTTTGCTAAATTTATGCACACAAAAAAAGTACACAGTCTTGGCTGAAGGTCATTTTAACAGCATCACATTTCTTTGACAGACTTGTGAAGACTGTTGGATACCATAGAAGCCTAATAAGCAGTTTTATTTATTATATAGTAGAGTAGTTTGTCTGTCTACTAATTGTCCAAGGTTTAGGATTTTAGACTATTATGTGCTTTCAATGTTGTGTAAACAGTTTGGAGGAGTGTTACCTATGTGGGCATCTTGCCTTGATAATCACACAAGTTACTGTTAGCCTGTGCTTAGCCATTTTTTTTCTGACAGTATGTGCTTAGAAGTATATTAATCAAAAGTTCTTACATTCAGAAGGTCCATGGTCATTTTATTGATTCTTTTCACACTCTGCTGCAACTTTCTGTTGTCAAATTGTTATTAGTATCCAATGGAAGTGTGTGGCAGCTTTTTGGCCCATTTTTTTCCACACACAATTTTTTTTGTTTTTTTCCTGTCTTGGACCTCAGGGTATCTTTATTCAAATTATTTCTTGTACTTATATTACATGGAGGAATACACAGTAATATAAAATATCTCAATTTTTTTTATATACAGTGGCTTAATGTTAAGCTGTTGCCACACAGCAAGAAGGCTCCAGGTTCGTATTCCCAGCAGGGTCTTTGTGTGTGGAGTTTGCATGTTTCCCCTGTGCTTGTGTGGGTTTGCCCCCACAGTCCAAATTAATTGATTAATTGGTGGTTCTAATTTGCAATTTATAGGTGTGAATGTGTTTGTCTGTATGTGGCCCTGCTATTAGGGCTAATTTAATTCAGTTTAATTCCCAGCATCACTAAGTTGCCACTGTTGGGCCCCTAAGCAAGGCCCTTAACCCCCAATTGCCTTACATTTTTATAATTGCTTATAAGAGAAATAAATGTAACTCACTCTGGATAATGGTGCCTGTTAAATGCTGTAAATAAATAAAATAAACAAATAAATGAAATCTGGTAAAATTCCCTTTAACATGATCAAGAAACTTGGACAGAACTTCATTGAATCTGGAGGTAAAATAACCAAGATTTTTTTGATGATCTCTTAAGAAACTCTCAAGAATAACTAATCATCATGTCGTTTTCCCCATTTAACTGAGATATAGCTTAGTTTAACAGTGGCTATGTTTTGTAAATTTGGCATTTGCGCCACTGCTGTATCAAAGCTGAGGAAGTTGTGTTTACTGTACAGAACTGCTTAGATAAATGTGTAGATGTTAAAGAGAACAGTGTAACGTAACGTTTCTTAGTTTTTTATCCAGGCAGGGGCTCATGACTGTGAATTGGGTTTGATTTCACAGGCCGCAGTGTTTGGTGATGACCGGTGCCCCGAACTCTCGACCTGCTCTACTTCATCTGGTCCACGCTTTTACCAAGAATGTTGGCCTGTTGGTGTGTGGCCATGTGCGAACTGTAAGTTTCTTATCTTTCCATACTAAAACAAGTCTTCTTTGCACTCCTTTACAGCTATATACAGTATATACACGCATTTCCTGTTTCAGATTCTAAATGTTCAGTAATCTGTGTAGATTTTACATAGAAAATGTTACACACACAGTAGTTTGTTGTTTGTGTCTTGTAATTGTCCTAATGGATCAATAAAGTTTCCATTATGCCAGCACTTAAAACAGTAGTGATGTAAGTCCTAGATGTGAAAAGCACTTTACTGCCATTCTCCTGCCAGACCCTGCAGACCACATTAATCAACACCACACCAGTTTTTCTTAACTGGACCCAAAAGGGCAGTGCACAACCTCCTGTGCGCTGGCTTGCACCACTGCATGTTCCATTACTAACCCAAACAGTAGGCCATCTGTCCTTTTTCCTTTCACTTAGTGGGGACAAACAGGTTTCAGGCAGTCATAAATGTACCACTACATTTATTATTCTGCCCGTTTTATGTCATGGGACCCCTTGAAAATACTTTCTAGGTAGTTTTTGGTGATCAACGCTACTGAAAGTCTTGTGGTTTGTGGATCAATCAGCAGCCCAGAATAAGCAGTGATGTCATTTTAATGAGCTTTTCCCTTTTTCTTTTTATCAGTGCTCTCGGAGGCCCAACTTCAAAGAGCTAAACAATGAGATGCTGCGCTACCAGCGTTGGCTTCTCAACAACTCCAAAGCGTTTTACACCCCGGTCATTGCAGAGGACCTCCGCCTGGGCACCCAGTACCTTCTCCAGGTGTGTGTGTGATTTGAAAGAGCATTATTTGATGATTTTTTTTCAGATTCTATGTGTGTAACAGTGTGTTAGTGAGTTTGTGAGGGAGATAATGAATAAAAGAAAAAAATGGTCACTCAGTGATCATGAGTACTGTGCGAGTGCTTTGCTAGTGCGCGTGTGTGTTGCCAAAGCGTGTGTGCTGCGCAAGCGCGTGTTGCGCAAGTGTGAGCTGACTGGTGTTTTAGCAGTAAGTTAACAGGCCTGTTTGTTAGGCTGCTGGACTTGGGAGACTGAGACCCAACACACTTGTGCTTGGCTTCAAGAACGACTGGACGACTGCAGACATGAAAGAAACCGAGACCTACGTCAATATAATACAGTGAGTCCAGTCTCTTAATCCAAATAGAATTCTAAGGTATAAACTACTTGTGGCAGTGTGGGGCTGCACATCTTTTGCTATGTATGCTACATATGCAGTTATAAACTTGCATTAATTTAACTAAGTAAAAAAAAAGAAATTCTTTCTTTCCCCAATTAATAAACAAGTGTTGGTGAATTATAGTGTATGAGGAAGAAAACTCATTAAAATAGCCTGTTTAAAAGAAAATTACAGATCTCCCAAAAATGCCTTTGCAAATATTAAAAATACACAGACAGATCATTACTAATGTAGGGGTGAGTGTGTTTAGTGCTATCATACAGTTGTAATATATGATAAGATTTCATTCATTTCTAAGGTCACAATGTATATCAATGTAAATTACAATGTCAATTTGACACATACCTACTCCATGAATACTATGCATAGCATTTGCCTTTATCTTAGCTGATGAAAAAATAAATAAACGAATAAATTAAAATAATGAAAAACAGCTTTTAAAGTCTAGATTTATCTTCAAGCCATGTCCATGTCCTGCCCTGTCCTTCACCATAACATGTGCTTCAGCTTGTTTATTTGTGCGTGCAGCAGTAGTGTTTAGGCTAATTGTTCTGACCTGTTGGAAACATACAGTTCTAGCGGAAATGTGCGGTGGGCCGATCTGGTTGACATCCGACGTCCTCCTGTGAGAGACTAACAATCATTTTTCTGTGTGTTGTGTAGTGATGCTTTTGACTTCCAGTATGGTGTAGTTATTCTCAGACTGAGAGAAGGGCTCGACATTTCCCACATTCAAGGCCAAGGTAGATTCTTCTGTTCTAAGAGCTTATGCTAGATGTGTGAATACTGTTCCTATTGTTGTGTAAATCTGCATGCAGTTTAACTTCTTAACTGCTTTTATTAAAAACAAACAGCACACATGTTCTCAGAAGACACTATTACTCTTGTTTATCATCCAAATAAGGATGGGTTCTCTGAGTCTGGTTCCTCTCAAGGTTTCTTCCTATTACCATCTCAGGGAGTTTTTCCTTGCCACCGTCACCCTCTGCTTGCTTATCTGTTTTATTCACATTGTATAATTATCTTTGATTGTGTAAAGCTACTTTTAGACAATGCCCATTGTAAAAAGGGCTATACAAATAAAATTGAATTAAATTAAACTATTCGGAAATTACATTAGTGCGAATTAAACGTGGCCCTTTAACGTCAGTCTGTTTTTAGATGAAAGAAATTGAGCTTGAAATGAAAATGGTTCATTTTGCAGACTGTTTACGCTAAATTCCTTTTGTAATGTGTGTAATTTGTGTATAAAAACACATAAATGCTTTTGTGTCTAAAGATGATGCCTCAGGCATGAAGGATGTGGTGGTGTCTATGGACATGAGCAAAGACTCAGACGGCGACTCGTCCAAGCTCTCATCCAAGACCACAAGCGTTCAGAACAGTCCAGCTGTCCAAAAAGGTTAGCACTTTTCCCACATTTCTCTTTTAAGTAAAGTAAAATTTCCTAATGAATTGACTTTTATTCCAAATTGTTAAGCTTAAATCATGTGTACTGTACGTCTAAGAATTCAGATGGATGATCACATTCTCTACCCCCCCCCGATGTTGCTAATGTTTTAGTTTAGTACATGCTGTCTTAGGCTCTTTACAGAGGAAGTACTATGTTCTAGAGCTCTGTGATCTTGATCATCCAACTGGGACCATGTGTTTCAATCCCAAACACAAATCCCTTACAGCCGGGTGACAGACAAACTGGTACTGTTTTCCCACAACTATAAAGCAGTGGTGATGGAAAACAGTGGAAACCCAGTATAACCATGAGATGTCATATGTCACTGTGTCAAATAAGCTGAGGAACAGTATAAAGGGTCTGATTTCCTGTTAGCTGTGTGGGATGAACCTTAAGTGAGGGTCAGGAGGAAGCTGGTTCTCATGAGGCAAACAAGCATTGGACTAAGTGAACACCATGTGAAAATTATGGATGTCCCACAGGGCTTTAGGGACAAGACAGATTATATTGATAGACAAATGCAGAGGATGCTTGACTTTATATATACTTTCTTCACATCCAGCTACAAACTGTACCACAAGTGCAGCTTGGTGTCTACCAGCTCTGATTTACTCTCCCTCTCTCATATGCACACACCAACTGGGTTTAATTGTTCTGAATTTAAGTTTTACTGTTTGTACCTGATTTATCTTAAACTTCTACATTGGATTCTTGAAACTATTTTGATTTTCTTCTCTTCACTAAACACTGGAATTTAACCTCCTCATCCAAGATGCAGGGCATATTTTCAAAACATTA
This sequence comes from Bagarius yarrelli, assembly GCA_005784505.1. NCBI lineage: Eukaryota > Metazoa > Chordata > Actinopteri > Siluriformes > Sisoridae > Bagarius > Bagarius yarrelli. Next base: position 7,474 of record VCAZ01000197.1, on the reverse strand, counting down.
ATATCCATGAACACAAACTTATACACAGCTTAGAGGTAAAGTGGTTCCCAACCTGGGGGCTGTGACCCTTAGGGGGGCACAGAGTTACATTACTTTTTATTAAAATGCAACACACCGAAATTTTGAAGTTTTATTTATTTGCCAAAGACACAATTCCTGTCCAAAAAAAACATTGTTTCGATACACTGCAATGTCACAACACTTATTCCTGTTTCATTAATTTTTTTGCCAAGATCTTGTACTGATAATAGAAGAGTCAGGCCGCTGAGAAAAGTCTTTTCCAACACAATCCAAAGATTCTCTTCTATCTATTGTATTGACATGTGGTGGCCAATCCATGTGTAAATGATGTTCCATGCATCCTGAATCACTCTTTCACTATTTGAGCTTGATGAATTTTGGAATATGCTTTTGCCTTCAGGAAAGAAAAAATCCATTGTTGAAATGATCTGGTCATTCAATATATTTAGCACTGCTCCCACAGGCTTAGACAGTATAGGCATAGCCATGATAACTTGTTGCCAGCTAAAACATAATCATCATCCAGTAGTTATCCAATGGTAGGCTCTTCTGTATTTGCTAAGTTAAATCCAGGTGGTGACTACTTTTTGGACAGGCAGTGTATATGCCATGCCACTTTAATATTCACTGCGAATAAACCAGCTGCAGCCAAAACTTTGCCAAAGCGCAGCATACATACATTTACATACATAGTGGCAAAAGCAATAAATGTGGAAATATAGCATTTTAAGAGGTCCTACAATGTACGATACTGTATTTATACAAAAAAAATTCAAGCACTTTTCATAATAGTCTCTCCCTCTCTCATTTTCCCCTCCATCTTTGTCTCTTCCTTTCTCCGTTCTCTTTCACTGTCATTCGTTCTTTCTCTCTTCCTCTGCTCTCTTTTACTCTATAACGGTCATTTACTTTCTGTCTATGGCCCCCTTGTTCACTCTGCTCTTTTACTCTCACTCGATCTCTCTTCCCCCTTTGCTCTTTTCCTCGCGCTCTCTCTCTCGCTCACTGTGTATGTGTGTGTTTCGTCACGTACCTGTCAGTTGTGTAAAAATGTGTGTCGTGTTGATCTGATTTCTATTTCTTTTTTTATCTTTTCCGCTTCAGACTGCAGTCAGTTTTCATTTGGAACTGTTTGGAATGTGATTTTGGTAGAACAGACGTCTTATTGTACTTCACTGTTGACGCATGTGTTTCCCATCACAACAGTAGCAAACATTAAACCTCTCCCCCTCTCCTTTTTCCAGACGATGAGGAGGATGGCAAAGCTCCGACACAGCCCTTGTTGAAAAAAGGCAGGCAGTGCATCTTGGGTTTTGTTAAAACTCTTTCTCTCATTTTTTTCTTTTTAGAGCTGTTAGTATCTCCTCTACCCAATTAACTGTCAGCTAAGATTAACTCCTTTTGTACTCCCCACTGTCTTGCCGCTGGCAGAAACAAAAACTTGAAATCTGTCTTTCCCCTTAAAAAGGGATCTTTCTTTCTCTTTTGGTTTCCGTTTTTTTTCATCCTGCTGCCAATTCTGCTCCTTAAAAAAAAATTAATTTGCATCTACACTTTCTTAAACTGCTTAGAATGTGATGTTATATGATTGACTGTAACTGCTCACTGGTGGTGTGCTTTTTAGAGGAGATAATTGTGTAGTATTTGCTTGGTGTTGTGTAATGGCTCTACGCTCTTCTTGGGAACGTCATCATTCTGTGATTGTAATGATAAACCCTTTGCATTTTTCTCTCTTTCCTCGTTCTGTTTGGATATATACATTGCCCTGCAGTCAGATTTCATGTGTTGTTGTGCATTTCTAGATAAAGCGAGTCCCACTGCACCCTTAAATGTGGCAGATAAGAAGCTGCTAGAAGCCAGTCAGCAGTTCCAGAAGAAGCAGGGGAAAGGCACAGTGGACGTCTGGTGGCTGTTTGATGATGGAGGTGAGCTAAAGTTATTTTTAAAAAATCTTTAAAAAAATGTATTAAAATAAAATCTTGACTGATTGCATGCCAAATAAAATCCTTTTAAAAATTGGAATAAACAGTCAGCTGTGCTAATTGTGTTTTTGCAGGTCTCACACTGCTCATTCCATACTTGCTGACAAACAAGAAGAAGTGGAACGACTGTAAGATCCGTGTGTTTATCGGAGGCAAGATTAACAGGATTGACCACGACCGCAGAGCGTTAGTATCTCTCTTCATAGAACATCAGAGTTGCTGATGTAATCAAATACATTTTTGACGTATTTTTTCTGAAGTTCGGAAATAAACTTTTGTAGCTCTTTGTTTGAGGGACGTCACTTTCCTTCCTTTTTTTTTAGCAAAAACTCAAGCAATCCTTTCAGATGGTGAATACTTTCACTTCCTGTTGTCTTTTTTTCAGTAAACAAGCATTATTGCAAGAGGATTTGCTGTTGTTGCAGATCTGCCAAACTTAATGCTGCAAATGTAATGCAGTTTGCATAAAAAAGAATTTTAACAGAAGCATTGTGTGTTTGACTGTGTATAGTGAATGAGTTATTTATTCATTAGCAATAAACTAAATAAACTGAGATTTAATGGTGAAGAACAGCACTTTTTCAAAAATACAAACACATTTACCAATAAAACAACAGATTTATATTCACACAGTTAAAATGTGGCCTGTGCATATAAACAGGTTTTTATGGTAATCAAGTGCTTGATGGATAAATGCCTTTGTTTTTTTAATTAAGATATAAACACTAGAAATATGCAGACACTGATTAATTTTGTACAGAACTTTCTGTTCCTGTAACATATCCTCTATTCATCTCTACATCCTTACCAAAGTAGACCGGCTGTATATCTCTGTAGACACCACACACACTTTTTTTATTTATTTGACTCTAATCTGCCCCACCCCCCTCCCTGTGTTCCTCGTTGAGGTTGGCAGGTTTTTATCCTACATTACCAGCCAACATGCACTTTTTCCTCTCGGCCTGCTAGGATTCTATTATCCGAGCCAACTGGCTTAAAGCAGACCGCTGATTAAGACTAAGCCTGAACTGAAGACTGAAAATGCTGATGTTTCTTTAGTTGAAAATAATTTAAATAGTCTGCCTACTTTTTTACACACTAAGTGTGTTGAAGAGTGTGCTCTGAACTCGCGTGGCAGCTTTGTCCAACACAAATGTTTTCTATTGTCCTCTGCAGCTGCTTACTGCTCCGTTGTTTGCTAAATTTAGCGATATGTCTGTGCTCACTCCTTTCACAGTGATAGAAAATGAGTTGGAAAGCATCACATAATTTCAGTTTGTGTTTTAAACGGGTTTTGCATTATGTTTATTGCCTTGGATGGCTTGAGATTTGTATTATTTGGGTCAGCATTTATATTTATTACCCCTATTGTGATTCTAATCATCAGAATTTAAGGCCTCCAGCTTAATTCTTTGGTACAATCATGTTACCATTATTCAGCTGTTTTTTCTCTTTAAATCCAGAGTAATCATTACATCTCTGATTTGATATTTTATGTTGCATTTAAAATGGCTTTCTAGCTGTTTCTTAACCTGCATTTTGTGTCTGCTTTGTTCAGGATGGCGACACTGCTCAGCAAGTTCAGGATAGATTTCTCTGATATCACAGTCCTTGGAGACATCAATACGAAGCCCAAGACTGAGAGGTAAAATCACATCTTTCTATCCTGTTTAAACAAATATGTAGTGATTCTCGTGACTTAACCTAAACTAACCGACTAAATGACTTCACCATTTAGAGGGAAATGATTAGAAGTTTTTACATTTGGTCACAAACAAATCCAATAAAGATTTCCATCATCCTTTGCTAAAATCGGATGTTTTGATCAGTGGGTTGACATGTTGACCAATAACCGTTTTAATGGCCGTTACAATTGCTTATTTTTCGTACAATTTGACAAGCAAAATAATACACTATTATAATATATATATATATATATATATAATAACGCTAATAAGACTATTAAAAATTACAGTGTAACGACCGGCTTTAGTTGTTCTCCAAATGAGTGCTAAAAAGAAAAGGTTATGTTCATACCCCTCTTCCTGTGGAACATCTGCAGCAGTTATAAACACAAACCCTATTTGCACTTTGGTCTAATACTTGTTTAAACATCCTCTCACCCTTATAAGGATTCTGCCACTGTACTGAGACACTTCAACTAGAGGTTTACAGGGAAATAGTTTAACTTACTGTTCTTAATGACCAGGTTTTCTGTATTCTATCATTAACAGTCATATAGCCATATTTGCTACATTCTGGAATGCAGGAGTGTTTAGAGTTTTGATCTGGTTGCACATGAAGCACAAACATTAGTGATGCCCGGGGTAGTTTATTTTACATCAAACATCAAATTAAAGGCCTTTACTGGTTGTTCACATATCCCGTCTTTTACGCACTAATTGAAATGAGGCTGAAAACTGTGTGATTGATGCATCTGCTGTGCTTGTTTCTTTTATCATTAAATGTTTAATATGATGAAAAAAAAATTATCACATTTGCATTTTTAATGCGGTCACCTGAAAAAAACCTTATAATCTTGCTATTGATACACGAATTATGTTGTTTTTGACCTTACTTGTTGAGTTTAACTTCATTCCTCATCAGTTAAACTGACCACTGAAGCAGAATCAGTTATGCTTGTGGACCTTTTTCTAATATGTGACCAAGAAGTGTTGTTTGACACGATTATCACTAAAGTAGTTTGTGTGTGTAAACCACAGAGCGTTTGTGTATTTGCAGAGTGGAAGAATTTTCCCAAATGATTGAGCCCTATAAGCTGCGAGAGGATGACATGGAGCAGGAGGCAGCAGAGAAGCTGAAGGTTGATGAACCCTGGAGAATTACAGACAATGAACTGGAGCTTTATAGGGCCAAGGTGGAGACCATCCCACCACACACACACACACACACACACACTACAGTAAACATTACACATCAATATTTATCAAATGTAGTGGGTTTTTTTTGTCATCTGAGACGCCCATCCGCTTCCGCTTTTGAGATGCTGAGCGCTGTAATTACACAGTCGGGTTGGATATGGAGATGTTATGCTAGTTTAAGTAAAATGAGCCTCTGTTTACTACATAAATGACTGCAGGTAAAATAAGGGTGTCTGTACTCAGCTTGTAACAGAACACCACTGTGTTATACTAACCCCTGTGTGTGTGTGTGTGTGTGTGTAGAGTAATCGTCAAATCAGACTGAATGAGCTGTTGAAGGAGCACTCAAGCACAGCCAACCTTATTGTTATGTAAGTAGAGTTAACTTCTTTAACACGTGTCACACACCGCACACACAAACACAGCTGCTGACTAAGACCTTTACCTGTAAGAATGTGAATAAGAAAGGAGTATGTTATTAAGAGCTGTAAGTGCGCAGGCATATTTACATTGTAACCTGAGCTCGAACCCATGTTCTCCACAGCCAAAATAAATACATTCACATTTTTAGCACTTGGCAAATGCGGCTCTGCCAAGCATGTTTGTGTCCTGTTTAAACAACTGAACAGTTGAGGGTTAGCGGGCTGGCTCAGGGGCCCAGCAGTGACAGAATGATGGTGCTGGGAACTGAACCCATGACTACTGAGCTACCAGATCACACATCATTAATACCCCTGAGGCAGGGGTGCCCAAATGTTTGTCTATGAGGGCCACATAATGGGGCCATGTGGGTCTGGAACAGAAAATGGACCCGGTAGCCTCTGACTGGCTTTGTTCAGACAGAGAATCAGAATGTTGGTGCAGGCTGTATTTTGGGGACCCGCTGCCTTCGAGCCTAAAAGCTTCACACTGTAGTTAGAAGGCAAAACCAACAGTTTACTGCTGTTTCACTGTTGCTCTCAGCGTCATTTCACACTAGTAATATTCACATGACATTAAAGACATTTAGATCTAAAGGAAAATTACACTTTTACACTTTTTAAATTACACATTTCAGTTAAATGATGTGTGAAGTGGGAGCTCAGTGAGTAAGGCATTTGACTGCTGTTTGGAAGATCATGAGTTTAATTTTCAGCAACACCAATTTGCCCTTAATTCTCAACTGCCTTGCATGAATTTGAAGCATTTCTATAGCAAGGAATTGATCAGTCTCACTTCAGAGCAGTTAACCTCGTTTGAGTCTGTGTGTGTGTCTGTGTGTGTGTGTGTCTGGTCTGTCTGTCTGTCTGGTGTGTATGTGTCGTATGTCGTGTGTGTGTCTGTGTGTGTGTGTCTGTGTGTGTGTGTGTCTGTGTGTGTGTGTGTCTGTGTGTGTGTGTGTCTGTCTGTGTGTGTCTGTCTCTGTGTGTGTGTCTGTCTGTGTGTGGTGTGTGTGTCTGTCTGTGTGTGTGTCTGTGTGTGTGTGTGTGTCTGTCTGTGTGGGTATGTCTGTGTGTGTGTCGTCGGTCTGTCGTGTTGTCTGTCTGTCTGTCTGTCTGTGTGGTGTGTCTGTGTGTCTGTCGGCTGTGTCTGTGTGTGTGTCTGTCTGTCTGTGTGTGTGCTGTGTGGTTTCTTGTGTTGTCTGTGGTGTCTGTCTGTGTGTGTTCTGTCTGTGTGTGTGTAATCTGTGGTGTGTCTGTCTGTGTGGTGTGGGTGTGTCTGTCTGATGGTATGGTTGTCCTTGGGTGTTGTTGTGGTTGTGCTGTCTGTCTGTGGTCTGTGTGTGTCTGTGTGTGTCTGTCTGTGTGGTGTGTGTGGTTGTCTGTGTGGTCTGTCTGTATGTATGTGTGTGTGTCTGTATGTCTGTCGTCTGTGTGTGTGTCTGTCTGTGGTGTATGTTGTGGTCTGTGTGTGTTGTGTCTGCTGTGTATGTGTGTGTCTGTGTGTGTCTGTGTGTGTCTGTGTGTGTGTCTGGTCTGTGTGTGTGTTGTGTGTGTGTGTGTATGTCTGTGTGGGTGTGTGTCGTCTGTGTGGTGTGTCTGTCTGCTGTGTGTGTGTCTGTCTTTGTGTGTGTCTGTGTTGTGGTGTATGTTGTGTGCTGTCTTCTAGTGTGTGTGTCTGTCCTGTGATGGTGTTTGTCCTGTCCTGGTGTGTGTGTGTATGTGTGTGTTGTCTGTCTGTGTGTCTGTATGTCTGTCTGTCTGTCTGTCTTGGTGGGTTGTCTGTGTGTGTGCTGCCTGGTGTGTGTCTGTGTGTGTGTGTCTGTCTGTTGTGTGTATTCTGTGTGTGTGTCTGTCCTGTGTGTGTGTGTGTGTGTTGTCTGTGTGTGTGTCTGTGTGTCCTGTCCGTGTGTGGTGTGTCTGTCTGTGTGTGGGTCTGTCGGTGTGTGTGTCTGTCCTTTGTCTGGTGTGTGTGTCCGTGTCTGTCTGTGTGTGTGTCTGTCTGTGGTGTGTGTATGTATGTGTGTGTGTGTGTGTGTGTATGTTGTGTGTGTCTGTCTGTGTCGTCTGTCTGTGTATGTATGTGTGTGGTTGTCTGTGTGTCTGTATGGTGTGTCTGTCTGTGTGCTGTTGTGTGTGTCTGTCTGTCCTGTGTGTCTGTCTGTCTGTC